>JABANP010000717.1:0-20898 GCA_013115135.1 Perkinsus olseni | reverse complement strand
GCGACCTTGCGTAACATACAATGGGAAAAGAGCTCAAGTCGCGAATCGATCAGCCGGGGAGGAGACACTCCTACCAGGCGACCCCGCTCAAGTCGCGAATCGATCAGCCGGGGAGGAGACACTCCTACCAGGCGACCCCACCATTGAGGGAGGGACGGGTGGGTCAAAAACATCGACAGGACACCCGGCACTACCGTGCCAGACGCTGACCTCTCACGATGAACGGCTCGGTGACGTACACCGCCCCGCACGCATACACACGATTGTCTCCTGCGGCGGACTGCCGTGGATTTTCCTTCGACACACGGAGTGTATCGATTACTAAAATCCCGGCTCTTCGTCCGCGACCTTGCGTAACATACAATGGGAAAAGAGCTCAAGTCGCGAATCGATCAGCCGGGGAGGAGACACTCCTACCAGGCGACCCCCATCGTTGAGATCGATTCGAGACGACGAGGTCTCTTCCCATGCCCATCGTAGTAGGGGGCAGAAGAGGCTGCTGTGCAGTTGAGGTTAGATTGAGATGAACGAGCCACCGACGCTTGGCTGGTTACTGGCAGAATGGCAAGACTGGGGAGAAAAAGAAACACTGCGGGCTAAACCCACGGTGCCGCGGTGGAAAGGAGAGGGCGACAGAAATGTGGCACGGTTGAAGCATCGCGTGGGCGGTCGCAGCGCGCAGCATCCGCCCAGCCACGGCGAAGACGTATGCGGTGGGGATGCGGTCGTGGATCAGGTTCACGGTCGAGTTGACTAAAGCCGACAAGAGGATGCGGGCACCGATGCCAGCCAATCTACAGGAGATGCAGGACTGGATGACTAGCATAGGAAACGCTGGGACCGCTAAGACGTACTTGATGGGGTGAAGAAGGCGCATGAGCTGCCGGGGTATGAGATCAACACGAGTAGCCCTATGCTAATAGCAACGGTGAAGGGACTCGAAGCCGCCGCGCCACCCATGGGAAGAGAGCTCGTGTCGCGAATCGAACAGCCGGGGAGAAGGCTGTAACACACATGGAGACGACGTCACCGTGACGCCAGTGTCTCCCTGTCCCCGTTGTCCCCATCGTGTCTCCTTTGCAACCTGCGCCATTAATAGGATCCCCTCAGTCATTTCTCCGCTAATCGCACTTGTTTGCCTTAGCCCTGTAGTTGCCGTGACACCGCTGCATGGAGCAGCTGTGGCGCTACAGTGACGAGGACGCTGTCCCTACATGGGAGCGTCACAATCACTCAACTTTATTGGAACTTTTTATACCCATCTCCCTTTGATTAATGTCATCCCCCTCCGATACCTGGTTGTGTTCACAAAGTACCTTGAGATTCGAGAATGGTCTGAAGGTTACAACTGGCACCCACCGTGGGGCTGGGTCTGCTGACTTCGAGACTGAAGTGCATCCCAGCCCCGTACCCCGCACCATGGTATCGGCTGTGATCCGGACACGCCGCAACCAGGAAGAAACACCTGGTGGCGACGATGGTGACAACCTGCCCGAGGACGACGAAGAGCAGTCCGACGACGAGGAGTTCGACGACGAGGGGTCCCGTGATGACGAGGAGTCCCACAACAGTGAGGACTCTACTCATGCTGGCCAGCCAGACGATGGTGGCAAACCGAGGCGACGTGCTCGTCGACAGAGGTCTGCCATCCCGGATCTGGTGGTGCAGCCGCTTGGTGTGGCGAATCACACGAAGCGTAACATGGCCGTCATCGATGAGCTATTAGCTGAGGCTGATGGTTCAGTCGATCCCCCGGCAGCTTCCTTGCCCCGTCTGGAGAACGCCATGATGATGAGCACCTACGAATTACTCCTGACGGTGCTTGGGGTGGGTAAAAACCCGTGGATCTCTCCTTCAACCTCACTCATCGGTCGTGGTGGTGAAGCTCTCGGAACCAACATCATCAAGTTCAGCGAGAGCTGGAACATCGGGTATTTGCCAAACTCTCCCTGTGCGGCTGCGGTAAAGAACAACAAGTCCACTGTTCGTCAAGTTGAGGCCGCGGGAAAGTCCAAAGAGTTCGGTGATTTCTGTGATAAGCTTGACCGGTCGCTCTCCGCGTCCAGGGCCAGCCCAAGCGTTGAGCTGATATCGCTGGTATTCCTGTTACCTCTCCCCTTGACAGCAAATCTCCGTCGCTGCCTGCTCGGGGTGTGCTCTCGGGACCTACAGGAAGCGGCGATCGGGTGGCATAGGTGGACGGGAGTCGATCTCACTACTGCTTCTGCTGAGGTTCGGACTGAGTTTAAGTCTGCCTACTTGAGTTACTCCGAAATTGTTCGCGAGTGGCTCGGTCTAGTGCGGGTCGCAATCGATGAAGAGCGCCCTCGCATCTCGGTCGCTAAGGTCATGGCGACCTGGTCGTCGATCGCCGTCGCTGAGAACGACACCATATCCTCCTTCCTTGGAAGAGAAGAGGAGCTCTGGACGTTGATGACATGCAACATGGATCCCAAGGCTGAAGGAATTGATGGAAACAACCCTACAGTCCTTTCACATCTCTCTTGGGAACAACGCCGTGAACGGCTGCTGAGTGCCATGCTGTCGAGTCCCTCCTGGCGGCGAGTGATGGTTCCTTGGTGGTGTCAACTGTCATCTGCAGCCGACTACGAGTCGTTCTATGATACCGTTATGCGCATGAGGGAGTCTGGCCTGAAGCTTCGGGTTCTCCCGAAGGCGGAGTCCAGTGCATTGCGATCGAAGGCGGTGGGGCACCGAGGCATCGGTGCCGAACTTTACTGTGGATCTGGTCTTGACCCCAATGCGGACCCTCACTCTCTACAGACAACGGACAAGCCGGTCCCTGAGAAGGGCGATTCTTCCGCGCAGCCTAACCAGAAGCGATCGTCTCGTCGCTCTTGCAACAGGAAGGCCAAGGACAACACCGGAGACCGGCGTTCGGCCCAAGGAGACTCCAAGGGTACCAAGGCTGCCCCTAAGGACGCCAAAGCTGCCTCTAAGGATGTCCGAAGAGACCCAAAAAAGGCCATTGACTTCAAGGAGGGTCGGTGCTTCGATTGCCATGAGCTGGGACACCGAGCCGCAGATTGCCCTAAGAAGAAGACTGCCAAATCTAATGTGGCTGTGGACTCTGAGGGAGCCGTGAACAAGGATGCCTGCACCGACTCCAGCTGTGCCTCGCATCATGTATCGGCGGCGGTCTCGATTCATCGGACGTCGCTTTCCTCAGCGGATAAGGTTGGTAGTATCAGCCCGATCAGCGATGGAACGGTGCCCGATCACAGTGAGAATGATCTCCTCCTGATTGATCTCTATGACGATCTGTCCCAATCGAAGAGGTTCAAGGCATTACTCGACTCTGGCAGTCAAGTGACGCTGGTGGCCTCGAAACGGAAGACGACTCCATGCTCACATCTGGATTCCTCACGGCCTGATATT
The DNA here is from genome assembly GCA_013115135.1 of Perkinsus olseni. NCBI lineage: Eukaryota > Perkinsozoa > Perkinsida > Perkinsidae > Perkinsus > Perkinsus olseni. The sequence goes on along the minus strand of JABANP010000717.1, from coordinate 17,499 downwards.
GTAATCTCCGGTGTCGGGGGTACTAGAAGAGCCAAGGCTGTTCGGTTGTCCGTGAGGACCTCACCTACTTCATCGGTATTCGCCATCAATGCCTACCTTGTGCGGGACTTACCCGTCGATGTTGATGTTCTCGTCGGGATTGACTGTCTGCGTCAGCTGAAGGCCAAGATCGACTTCAGGAGCGCGGAAGTATCTGTTTCGGCATACGGCAAGGTCGTGGCGTATGGCTCCGAAGACTCCTACTCCACATCCCTCGGTCTGGTGAATGTAAAGCAGGGTTCCGATTGCGGCACTCTTCCTCCCTTACCGGTCGCTGAAATCGAGTGCAAGAAGCGTCACCCTACTATCAGACATCGTGGCTATCCCCTGTCCCCTGAGAAACGCAAGGCGGCCGATGAGGTTCTCCGAGAGTATGAGTCTAAAGGGTACATCGAGTTCATCGACAAGAACTCCCAGCCGGATCAGTGGATCTCACCTTGCTTCCTTAAGCGTAAGAAGAGTGGTGCCTGGAGGCTGCTGACTGACCTGAGGGCCGTCAACAAACGACTTCCGGTGTACTCATTCCCTGGTGAAGCTCATACTGACCGGCTTCTGGGTCAAATCCCGCGCTGGGTCACCCATTTTGGATCCTTGGATGTGAAGGACGCTTTCTACAGCGTAAAGGTGTCCCCATTAAGCTCCCAACTGTTGGGAGCGACCCTGGGGTATCGGACCTTCCGATGGAAGGTTCTGGCTCAAGGTCTTAATACGTCACCGTACTGGTGGAGCCGTCAGCTTCATTGGATTCTCTCTGGAATACCTGAGTTGAAGGCCTACGAGGGTCGAGTGGTGGTGCTATCATACGTTGATGATATCCTGATCTGCGGAGACTCCGAGGAAACTACACGCAGGGTGATGAACATCATCATTGATCGTCTGGCAGCGTACAACATCCCCATCAGCAGTGATAAGACTCAACATCCCAAGGAAGAGATTGGCTTCCTCGGTATACGGCTCTCGTCTGAAGGCTGGCAGCCTGATCCTACTGCGGTGGCGGCTCTTGAGTCCTTGCCCAAGCCTGCCAATAAGCAGCAGCTGCAGTCTGTTCTCGGATCGATCAATTATCTGAGGGCAGCATATGATCAGAGCGAACTACAGGTCAATCTCGCTCCCTTGCAAGATCTTCTCTCCAAAAACAAGCCCTACCGTTGGACTGAGGACCACGACGTTGCCTTTCGCTGGTTAACTACAGCACTCAAGCATCATGTTTTCGCCTATCAACCGGTAGACTCGGAACTTGAGGACGGGGAGGGGTTTGTCCTGCAGACTGATGCCAGCGACTGCGGCGTTTCTTATGTCCTTTGGAGAGTCCGTTTTGACCATTGTCCCAACGCAATCTCAGAAGGGGGAGAGCTACTGCAGGACTACCCTGGCCCCTCACCTGGTGACTTAGCGAAGCATGGATCTGTACTGATGGCTGGCGGTCGTCGACTCCGCGGTCACGAAAAGCGGTACGCGACCTTCGATTGCGAAGGTTTAGCCCTTGTCGAAGGTCTCCGTCGAGCACGAGTGGTGTTACTAATACCTACCAAGAGCGGAAAGAGAGCGCCAGTGGTGGTTCAGTCCGACAGTGCCGTCGCATTGCATAAGATCCAAGCCGTCCCGGATCACTCTGAGTTCACTCGCAATCAGGTCCGCTACAAGCGATGGTGCCGCTGGGTAGAGAGTGTGGTCGATGTACTACCTTTTGTTAAGATGTACCACTGTCGTGGCACTGAGAACTGCCTCTCCGATATGTTCTCCCGGGTCCTTGCCGAGGCTGATACAGACACCATGGGTGTCTACTGCACATCGACGTTGGCCGTCACCGACCACTTCGACAACGGATCTGTATGCTCGGACGAAGATGTCACCACTGACTTGGATCTTGATGAACGGGACGTGAACTGCAATGAGGGTGCGAGTAGAGCCTGCCTGCCGGTTGCTGGAGATCTCGAGAATGAGGATCCACCGCTTGAGCTCATCGGTTTGATCAACGCCAACCGTGTATGTAGAGTGGGCTCTGATTGGGTCTACCAGGACTCTAAGGGTCGATCCCGTAGCTATGTCCCTGAGGTAGATAGGGCCGAAGCGCTCAACGCTGCCCACGGTGATGGTCATGCATCTTCGGAGAGAATGTCACGGGCAATGATAAGCACGGTATGGTGGCCTAAGATGAGCCTTGACATTGATGCTTACTGTGCTACCTGTGAAGGTTGTGCCAGGCATGCGGCCCGATCTGCCGCTGCCAACCCTCGTTATGATCTCTTTTCAACGATCCCGACTGAAGCGAGGAGGTTCTCATCGGTGGCAATGGACCACCTTGGTCCCTTCATCGGTGGCCTTCTTGTGCTGGTGTTGATCGACGTGGTCACAGGCTGGCTTGAAGCTTGCGTCGTGGACAACAAATCTGCCCATACTACCGCCTTGACGGTCTACGATCTGTGGGTCAGTAGATGGGGGTGGTTTGACTCTATCATCCACGACAATGACCCCGGTTTCTGTTCGGCGTTGGTCAAGTCCCTCTTTGAACGCCATCATGTGAGGAGGAAGCTGTCCCCAGTGTATTGGCCGAGAGGGAATGGAGTAGCCGAAGCCGCTGTGAAAGAAATCAAATATGTGATACGTAAGTCGGGAGAGACTATTACCTCGTCTGATCAGCTGAGGGCCTTGGTCGCTGCCTCTCGTCTCTTGCATAATTCTTCGGCTGCCGATGGCTGTACCTTTTCTCCATATGAAGTGGTCACCGGCAAGAAACCGAGGACACTGCTTGAAAGCATCTATGGTCACGACGATACCGGGCCCGCCGACCCGAACAAGATCGAAGGTATGCTCACCAGCTTGGTCGAGCACAAGCGCCTTGCGCGCGAGAGGAGCCGTACCAATGCTATCCAGCGCGCTGAAAGATTGCGTGCAGGTTCCTACAACGCCAACCTGGTCCAGGGTGACTTGGTATTCGTGGTTCAACAACGCGGTTACTCAAGAAGGGTGGCTCTTGGCCCTTTCCGCGTAGGCAACGTTGTGGGTTCACTGGTCTACCTGCGAGGGGAAACAGATCCTGTCAGTCGTGGCCAGTGTGTTCCGTACCGTCCTGATCATCGTTATCCAGACGTCGCGGGTACTGACCACGAGTCCATGGAGGTTGAGTTCTACTCTCTTGAGCCTGATATGATGATCATGTTCGAAGTAGAAGAGTATGATGGTCAAGTTCAGTCACTTGATGTTGGCCGAGTTGTCGCAGCTCCCGTTCGCGATCATGTTAAGGTTGAGCCCTTCGCCTCTCCAAGCCATCTGTATTGGCGTCGCCGGCCTCAACGTGAGAGGAGACAACTGACCGTATCGAAGGATCAGGTCAAGTGCTCAACGACGGGTACCTTTATGGATGCTGATGGAAAGCTGAATGATAAGTCAGTTGAGCTGTTGATTCAGAGGGGATATCTTCAACAATAATTGCCGTAGTTGGGGGGTATTGTAACACACATGGAGACGACGTCACCGTGACGCCAGTGTCTCCCTGTCCCCGTTGTCCCCATCGTGTCTCCTTTGCAACCTACGCCATTAATAGGATCCCCTCAGTCATTTCTCCGCTAATCGCACTTGTTTGCCTTAGCCCTGTAGTTGCCGTGACACCGCTGCATGGAGCAGCTGTGGCGCTACAGTGACGAGGACGCTGTCCCTACATGGGAGCGTCACAATCACTCAACTTTATTGGAACTTTTTATACCCATCTCCCTTTGATTAATGTCATCCCCCTCCGATACCTGGTTGTGTTCACAAAGTACCTTGAGATTCGAGAATGGTCTGAAGGTTACAAAGGCACTTCTGCCGGGGAACAACGTTACGATCGAGTCGAGACCGAGCTCAGCTGCCCAATCGTGTGCATGAAAGCACATAGAACGGGGACGAACATGACGGGACGTGACCAAATTGAAGACACTGTGGTACGCCCCGGAGCTCCGACTAAAAAAAAACATAATGTGGTCTGGTTCAGCACTGCATGCGCAGAAAATGCTGCGAGTGATGGAAATCCCGTCGTCGCGAGTTCCATGCGGGGTGAAGCACACCTGCTGTAGGTCCTACAGGGTAGGGCCACTACGTTGCAGGACTCGTGCCGGTTTAACGGCCAAACTAACCGAATGGGGCAACCCCGCCGCCTGAGGCTGAGGTGAATCATAGCTGTGTCGAAGCTGCTGGATACACAGGAATGCGATGGATCAAGGTCGCCCCCAGGCTGGAGGAGACACTGACTGGGGCTCCAGTCAGTCACTGGTGAGGTTGCGCGTTGATGCAAATGTCGCGCCGAGAAGCGGAAGTTCCGCTTCGGAACTGTAGCATAGTCAAGTGGCGAACGCAGAGGTGCCCTGGCAGTACTGCGGCACAAAGCACCGCATGGTCGCTGCATGGTGTCACGCAAGCGACTCCGCTCACGATGGGAATGAGGAGCCCCTGACTAGCGAGATTAACGAGTGCTTACCGAGTGCTGTGCCGCGGAGACGGTGTATGCGCGACGCTTCCAAGCGTAGCGCCGCGTGGGGTGAGACGAACGTAGAAGGAGATCGGAGACGCTGAGTGCAGCAAGCACAGCAGCTGTGATATCCTCCGACTCGGGGGCCCCGAGGAGAAGCTGGTCGGGACTCCCGACCAGCCTCCCGACTCGGGAGGCCGTATGCGCGAGGTGCTAGTACAACCCCGACACCCACCGAGGAAGAATCTCCGGGAAGGCCTCGTGAAGGCCGTGCCTACTGCCGAAGCAGCACGAGTCAGTGGCCGGAGAAGAGGGTAGGAGAAACTTCCCCGTGGGAAGCGACACCAGCCGCCGGAAGGTTGTAGAGAGAAGGAAGCAGAACCCGGACACGTCTGAGGCTCGGACTCCAAGCAACACCTGATGCTCGATGAACTGCATGCCGGGTTGGTGCACCGGCAGCGCAGATCCTGCGCCGCAGAATGGTGGCTGCTCGGGTAGCGGCAGTGCAGTACCTACAAGCGGTAATCTGCCCGCCCTGTACCGTCGGGTGAGCAGTGCTCACTGAGCACGAAACGGAGTCTACGCGGGAAGCGTCACCAGAGTGGAGGACAAAAACCATGAGCGAAGTAGACGACTCAAAACGACGTGAACGGGCACGTAGTTCCACGAACTGTGTGACACAAGAGCTGGTGGCTGTGGACCACAGTCTGTGGTATGAGACAAAGGAGTTGTCACAAATCACGCGTATAAAGTGGACACACAAATGGTCGCGAGTCGCCACTGGAGATAACGACACCGAAGCTCATGACGCAACTAGCGTCACGTAACGAGAGAATGAGTCCGGCGGACTCAGTCCGCGCAGGCGCTACAAACGACAGAGTAGCCGCGGTGGCTGAACAGTGCAGCGGAGCCTGGAGTTACTCCAGGAGTTCACCTCCTCGACCGCCTTCGCGACTCGCGGGCGGGCGGGAACCCAGCGGGAGCCTACCTCTGGCTCTGAGGCTGAGAGCGAGTGAGTAAGCCGTTCCGCTAGTCTGCAAGAGCAGGACACTATCAGTGGAAGCTTCCATTGAGCAGGACGCCATCATGCACAGGATGAAGTCCGTCCACCCAGGTGCCATGGTGCAGAGCAGTGAGTCATCCCTAAGCTGGGAGCCCTGACCCGTGCAAGGTGCAGTGGGGCCAACATGGCCGGGCCAATTGCGTCAGGCGATCCGAACCACTGCCGGGCAACGGACTGGGGTAGCGCGGAAAGGACCGAGTCGGTCCGACCGACGCGGTGTGCAGTGACTGCTGCAGGTACTCGAAGCGAGCGAACAGCCCATCGCGGAAACCTGCGCTGTCCACACTGCGGAACACACAGGGACCAACTCTGGGGAGGCACAGCGTGGACTTGCAAAGCTGCAAACCCAAGGTCCAGGCGAACTGCGCGAAGGACGAACCCAAGAGACTTGAGGAAACAGAGCCCGGTCAACCCTTGGTCCGCACGAAGATAGCGGGAAAGCAGACCGGGCAGTGCCGGATATGTGTCGGTGCAGCCAATGCGGCAGAAGGGTAGGGTAACCCTACTAGGGTAATGTTTGCCAGGCGCGGAGGGTGCACAGTGCACGGGTCGTCGTGACGTGACTCGGAACCGTGAATCCGGAGATGTCCTAGTGTCGATCCCGGATCCACCCGGGTGTCGATCGGGCGGACCGCCCGAAGTAAGAGTACGCGACGAGAGCGAGGCGGCCTGTCACAGGAGCAAGACAAAAGGAGCCTCGAGACCTCTAGGGGGCAGGTCCTCGAGAACCTCAGATCCACGTGAGGCCCGTGACGTGACCACTTGGGCGGTCCCAGAGCAGAAGAAATGCAAGACAGAGAGCCAGAGTATGGTGTACGAGCTGGACGATGGTAGGTACTGATCCCCGCAGGGTAAGGAAGCAGACTCATCGCGACGCAGAAGCGGTAACGGCGAAGGGGAGCCGAGGAGCAGGCCAGCTAGTAGCCACGAATCGGATAGAGGGTGCCACCCACTAGCCCACTGGGAGGGGTCGGGGACAAGATAGCGGCAAAGCCGCTGAAGGTGTACGTGAGTAGAGTAACAAGCGGAGCTAATGCGGCCGATGCCCCCTCGAAGGGGAACCCAAGACCGCAAGAGAGGAAGGATGTGCCACGAAAGGCGTAGAGGCGTGTACTAAGGTGGTACTATGAACCCCCGAGCCTGGGGGCCCCGGGAAGGAGCAGTCCCTCTAAGAGGGAACGTCCCTCAGGAAGCAACTAGGCCGAAGCAGACGTGTAGTAGTGGAGTAAGCAGGGAAGGAGAGAACCACGGCTTGGCGGGATCCCCGCCGAGAAACCGAGCAGCCGATAAGGCGCTCAAGGCTAAGCGAGGGAACCCGGGAACCGCAAGTCCGGAAGGCGGGAAGCGTCCGCCGGGAACGTCGGGGCGAAGAGGGAGGCGGCGCCGCAGCCGACGGCAACCGCTGCTATGGCGGATGTGAACCGCGTAGTCTGCCAGATGTGAAAGACTCCCACAGCCTGTGGGAGGCTCGCACAGCCTGTGGGCCACAGGGAGGATATCGCGGTGGACCACAACGGCACGGTGTCGCACGGGTAAAGTCGGAAGCGAACCCGGCTGACAAACCCTCCCGAGGTGAGGGTGTAGGCCGGCGATGGAAAAAAAAGGTTGTGTTCCATCAGCAGTCGTGCACCCGTGAGGCACTGAACCGGCGGGCCTGTCGCTACAGGTGGTGGTCAGCTGGGAAGTTGCAGGAGAAGTTCTCCTGGACAACAGACTATAACACGGCGCCAAGGAAGTTCCCACAACGCGCAGAGAGTGGTGGCACAACACTGGGAACGTTGGGATCTGGCGAGTCACAGAGACCCGTAGCATGAGGTACGGCGCCGCCGTGACGGCGGTCGCGGTAGTCGAGTCGAGTACAGACGGAGGCGCCAAGAAACAAGCAGCGAGGAGGAGAGCACGGATCGTGCACGAGGGGGAGGGAAGTCAGAGTGGCGCGTGAACGTGACAGCGGGCCACTGGCAAAGCACGAGGGAGCGGGGTAGTGTGCAAGGCACGACCCCCAGGCAAGGCGCAAGGAGCGGTCCCAGCCTCGAGTACGGGCGGAGGCGCCAGGGATCCTGGCCCAGGGGACACGCGCCGGGGAGAGGAGCACGGAGCGCGCACGACAACGAGGGGAGCCAGAGGGGCACGTGAGCGTGACAGCGTACCACTGGCAAGGCACGAGGGGGAGAGGAAGTGTGCAAGGCACGACCCCTGGGCAAGGCGCAAGGAGTGACGGGGGCAGTGGAGCAAGGCGAGACTCAGCCGCAAAGGGAGTCGCAGGCCCAGCTCGGCGCGTTGTAGAAACCGTCTAGGACGCCCTTTCTACGAGAAAGGGAGCAGAAAGTCTACAGCGCACCCGACAACAGAGTGGCCGACACCAACTCGGCAGGTGAAGAAGGAGTCAGCCGCCTCGTCGGACGTGAACGGCGTAGTCGGGCGGTTGTGGGAATACGTTGCCGTGAACCACATCGCGATGCATGTCTCCCGAGTAGCCTCAGAAGCAAACCCAGCGGACAAGCCGTCCCGAGGCAAAGCTGGGGAGACACACTGGGAATGAGTGGCGTGTGTACCCCCGCCGGGGTTCCCCCGGCGGTCGTACATCCATGACGCCTAGAGAAGGAGAGAACCCGCGGGGTCCCCCCCCCGGGGGGGGAAGAGGCGCGCACGTGGGCCCCAGGAAGTGGAGACAAGCACAGTTTCGTAACGCCTGTGTGTTGAGTCAAGTGGTAACCCGGGGGTAAAGTGCTGCACGGGTGCGTGCATGGGAGCCACAGTGGCTCAGCCACTGGCGGGAGGCGGGTAGCACGGCAGGAGGGAGGCAGAGTGTGCCAAATGGGAGCGTGAGAGTCCCGAGAGTCGTGAGAGACTGCAGGTGAGGGAGGTAACACGCCAGGAGGGAGGCAGAGTGTGCCAAAGGGGAGCGTGAGAGTCCCGAGAGCCGTGAGAGACGGCAGGTGAGGGAGAGCCCAATGGGAGCGTGAGAGTCCCGAGAGCCGTGAGAGACGGCAGGTGAGGGAGAGCCCAATGGGAGCGTGAGAGTCCCGAGAGCCGTGAGAGACGGCAGGTGAGGGAGAGCCCAATGGGAGCGTGAGAGTCCCGAGAGCCGTGAGAGACGGCAGGTGAGGGGGAGCCCCAAGGAGGAGAGGGCGGCGGAGCAAGGTGAACTCAACCTGGCGGGAGCTGCAAACCGAGCTCGTGTCCGGAGCGACGTAGGTCAAAAACATCGACAGGACACCCGGCACTACCGTGCCAGACGCTGACCTCTCACGATGAACGGCTCGGTGACGTACACCGCCCCGCACGCATACACACGATTGTCTCCTGCGGCGGACTGCCGTGGATTTTCCTTCGACACACGGGGTGTATCGATTACTTTAAACTCTTCATTCCTCCTGATCCCGATCTTACCCCTGCTAAAGATGTACCATACGTCTCACATATGGATGAGGAAGTATTCCCCGCCAAACGGCATTTCTATGATGACGGTTCTACGGACCCTCCAAAACCAAAAAAATCGAAGACGGTTGTTGAGCCATTACCCCAAGAGGTTTGCACCCCTTCGATATGCATACCTTAGTTGGCTGGAGAGCTGAGAACGCCATACCACGACTTGGCATTGTTCTTGGTCGAGATATCAACAATCAAGTTGTTATTCATGAACATCGTATTTCCGAAGACTCTGCTGTGCCTCTATGGTTAGACGATGATGGAGTTACCAGACAAGGAGGCATACCTACTACTTCGCCGGTTGTCATAAGTATAGAGCCTAAACAACTAGTTAGATTAACCACTGTTGATGGCCTCACACTGACTCCTCGAGCTAAGAAGAAGCTCGCTGAGATGGGATTACCATCTGGGGATGATGATGTGAGATTTGCGCTGTGATATAGTTGGCTGTTCTGATTTTTGATGTCTATGCCTTTGTAGTTGCACGCATACACATCGTTAGCTATATCCGCGCAGCAGGCTCTGTGTAAGAGCATTATCTGGCGACTATTTGGCCTACGTTGAGTTATCACATCAGGGGCTCAGCATACCTTTGTTACGAATACGCAAGTACTACGAACCTAACTTTACACTCCTACATCAAGTGCCGGGAGAACAACGTTGCTCATTCTCTTTCTCGCCTTGCTGCTGAACTTTCCGACTTGCCTCCCTTTGGGGGAGATCCGCGCTCATGCGAGAAAGGGGAACAACCCGGCTCGGTCAGACGAAAGGCGGCCATCGTCTTAAATAATAATTCCTGTATTGAGAGTTGCGGCCACGGAGCTCATCTTGCCTACAAACCCTGTGGGAGCGCTAGAGCTAGGAACCCCTCAGAGGGCGTCTTGTTAGAAGATGATCTCGACTGCAGCGGGATTCTTGATTCTCTTGAACAACCAGTAGTGCTGGTTGCACAATCAGGGGAGACCAAGCTTGGAGATGCCAGGGACCTGGCCAACATGACGCCAAAGCATGTGATCAGCTTGAAAAAGAGGCTATTCGTGATGAAGACTTCTGTGATCCATTGAACCATCTTTGTTCCATTGAAAGAACTCATCCTAGCTTTACAGGATAAGTTGCCGAAGCAAGCGGCCAACCATGGAGCTAACGCTCTGGCTGCTGGTGGCGCTCATGGTCCATAATATGGACGCGCGGCGCAAAAATAATGATAAAAAAATTGCCCGCGACTTTCTCCTGATTGACGACTCTGGCCACTCCTCCCCTGCTAGCTTGCTGTCGGGATCGATCCTGAGTTATACGCTTGATAACAGGCGCTCCTACCGCTGCGCCAATTTCGCGTCCGCGAAGCATTAGAATCCATTAAACCGTCTAATTTTTGTCAGTTACCAGGTGTGCAGTGCATCATCCTCTGGGTCCTCTAGGTCTGTGGCCTTGAGTGTTAGCCCTTCTCATCGATAGATGTCACGAGCTGAAGGTATCTCCGCCGGGGATACCCTGGGCATTAATATCTACCCGTGGGCATTGAACCCTTTTGCCTTCTGGATTGGAAATGGGTTTTCAGGCGAGTCGGCTAAGACAGCGGTTTTTGTCGTAAGTGTCATAAGTTCTAATCTCCTAAAAAGTTTTAGCTATCTAAATAACTCCCCACAAATTTTGCGTAAGGAGGCAGCTGTACCGAATAACACTGTACGAATAAAGCTTGCACCGCTGAATACTGTATGAATGGTCAGTGTACGGCTGTATAGTATACGACTTGTCACTGTATCTGTGGACACTGTACTGAACGACACTGTATTACTGGCAACTGTACGAACTGTCACTGCACGACTTATCACTGTACGGCCTGAAAGTGTACGAGATACTCCTGCATGAATAGAAGGAGTACAGAATAAAGCCTGTACGAGCGCGGGGGTGTACCAGTTGTCACTGTACCAGTTGTCACTCACCCGCTCTGGTACCCGAAGTTATAGAGCAATTCCGGCTAATCGGACTGCCCTGTTAGGAGCCTGAACCTCTTGGTCCTGGAGCTCGAATCTTAGGTCTTGAGCTCGTTGATGACCATGGTGACTTATGTTGGACAAGGCAGACCGCTGAGTCATACCGCGTTCTGACGATACTGAGGAGACTATATCAGGCGAAGATATTTTGGGTCGCCAAGGTTTTAGCCCAACGAAAGGAAGAAGGATACCTCCTAAAGTAGCTAAGTGGCTAGAGTCGTACGGGGTCGCTAATGTCTGTCGTTAAGGGGGGATGTGCGTTGGTGTGCATTGTGCAGTGGGGTTAGTGTGTATTGGAGACTTGCTCAGTCACGTTTTTACCGTTTCTGCACAACATCGTCAGCTGCGGACATATACCTCTCTCCTCATGTTGCGTTCCAACAGTAGTGCGTTGGAATCCGAGATGCTACACCATGGCTTACTGGCTGGCCTTAGGGAGATCTCAGCCCTATTGCTGAGGCTGAGGTTACTGGTCCCAGCCAGGCTGAGAAACCCGGTTCTCTGCCGGCCACCTGGACCAACCCCTATCGTTGAACATACAATCTCGAGCGAAATGCCCTCTCCTCCACGACGGAAGCATTGAAATGCCGAACACCACACTGTGCTCTCATTCCCTTGTGATGGACAGGGAGTGCTAGTCGGGTTGTGGAAGTTCTTGAAGCGCCTCCCCGCCTCCAACAACGACTGGATGGAGTCGTACTTAATCTGTTGGGCAACAATCTCCTTTTGGATCTCTCCTCGCAGTTTCACAATGGACTGCAATTGCAGCTGAAGGTCATCGACCTTAGTTGATCCATCTTGCCCCTGAGAAGTGGTCAAGTAGATGTCAGGGTTCAACTTCTGCAGATCATAACAGAGATCCAAGAATCATACAGAGAATTCTTGGACTGTCTCTTCGGCATTCTGAGACATGGCATTAAACTTGGTAAGTAGATCCAGAGTCTTCTCCTCTCCTAGGGGATAGAAAGCTCTCAGTTTCAGAGCTGAACTTTCTCATAATAGTTACGATAGGGGATGTTCACGACTCGTACACCAAATACTCGTACATTTTCGACTCATGTCTCGAATACTCGTACATCTTCGACGCGTACAACAAATGGTCATACACTAAATACTCATACACAAGCGAATCGTACATATAACCCCGTACACATAATAATCGTACACTTTCAACTCGGATACCGGCATTTCATACACTCTCATTTCGTACACAACCCCAGTTTCAACTCATCCACCATCATTTCGTACACTCCGCGGAAGTTTTCTCCCAGTTTTCGCCCTTCCGCACGATGGTGCCAATCTATTTCCTCCCTACACATAAGATCGAATCCGTCATTGTCGCGAAAGCCCCCAAATCTTGTAGGGCTCGGGTAGTAAATGAACTGGTGGTGACTCTAGTGCTTAGATTCAGTTAACACAACCGCGAGGGGCCTTAGGTTGAGTGGTTAGTGACAGAAGTGACGATAGAGGGCGCTAAGAGCTGAGACGACGACCAACTACACCAGCCGCGCCGATTAGCTATAGATCTGATAAAGCACGCATGCAAACGAAGTTGTTACGGCTGCAAGTTGCACCCTAATGTTCGAAACTGGCTTCGCTTCGCCTGCATGAACCTCGGCCCACTTTTGGCCTAAATTGGTGCACAGCTATGTGCATGCGTGCAGCCTGAGAGGTTGGCACTTGTGATAATTGGAGGCTTTTAGGCCCTCGCAGGGCGATCTTCCGATGATGGCAGGTCGGTCCTCGGGGAAGATTAGGGTTGGACTTAACGGTTCTTCTCACTTACGCACAGTCTCTGGATTGTGTGAGTTGTTACCTCCGCTATTGGTGCTCAGTAGCTGAATCATTCTCGTAGATCCCTTTGCCTGCTAGGCTACTCTTCGATTGTAGTTGCCTTTCTCTAGTAGTGGATAGGTAACAAAGTGCGAAACATCCCACTACACGCAAATCTGTCCTCCCGTGCTGCACAAAAATCCTGTCGAACTTTTTTGATCGAAAAAGCGCCAAGTCAGGAAACACTGTAAAATTATATCCTGGGGGATTCGTACTCACGCGGCCCAGCACCGGGTTGGCCCCCCTCCCCCCCCGGGGGACCCGCACCTCCTTTCTTCCCTCCGTCGGGCGCGGACCGAGGAAGAGATGGTCGCAAAACTATCGAACGGGGCCTTACAGGGAATAGACTATGGGCAGGATCCAAGTGGGCGATGAAGGAAGCCATCAATCTGCCAATAGATAGGGGGCCGCAGTACTTGTTCGGGATCGACTTGAAGTACTTTTGCGACGACAGCTCTCGGCCACCGGCACACTGTGCTCTCTTGTGCCTATAACGGCAAGGCCGGACGGCCCCTGGCCTGCCTCTTCTAGGTGTATTACGATTCGTACACCGAAAACTCGTACACTATCGCTACCGTCCACGGCTCGTACACCGAATACTCGCTCACTCATTGGATTCACACATCGTCATTTCGTACACTTGAGACTCGTACACGTAATACTCGCTACTCATGATACTCGTACATATGATACTCGTTCATGTAGTAAGTCGTACACATAAAGCTCGTACACGCAAATCTCATACACTGACAACTCGTACACGAGCACGACTCGTACACTATGCTTGCTGAGTCGCGTTTTTGGGCCGCCCGCTGGGTGCAATGACGGAGCGAAGGAAGTTATATTACCTATAGGGAGCGAACTGTTCCCTGTTTTTTTTGTACGGATTTGTGGTACACGAGCAGAGTTTCTACGAGTTTCAACTGTGCGATATGATCCTCACCGACGAGCTGACGACTATGGGCGCTGCGAGCACTCTTCTATCCCTCCACACCACGACTGCATCGTTGCTCACTGTGATCCTTCTGAGCGTGGTTTCGGTATTCTTCTCCATTCCACATCTACCGCCACCCGCCGCAGCTGGCAGTGCCTCAGCATGGATGATAAAGTCCTGCTTGAGGGGCATGCGGGGCATTCGATGCTAGCCTGCAACACACTCACATCAACCGGAAAGAGTATCTCACCGTCCTCAAATGTCTGAATGCCATCGTGAAGTGGCTCGACTGGTCGCCCAGCGAGCGCCAGCAGTTGCGCACTGTCATCCACTGTGACCAGTGCTGTCAAATGGGCTTCTACTGATAAGTTCAACGGCAGCATCTACGACCAGGCGTTCATCGCGCGGGCCGCTGAGGCCATGGCTCGTCAGCGCCACGACCTTTGCGACCGCGGCATCGACCTGGATATCTCCTTGTGAGATTTGCGCTGTGATATAGTTGGCTGTTCTGATTTTTGATGTCTATGCCTTTGTAGTTGCACGCATACATATCGTTAGCTATATCCGCGCAGCAGGCTCTGTGTAAGAGCATTATCTGGCGACTATTTGGCCTACGTTGAGTTATCACATCAGGGGCTTAGCATACCTTTGTTACGAATACGCAAGTACTACGAACCTAACTTTATGCTATGGTACCCGATGCAGGATTCGTTCTGGGGCAATTGAAGTACAAGGAGGTTGAAGCCAAAGCTATTGATGGGGTCGATCTCACTTCGGAGTTCCAAAAGCTCCATCTTGAATGTTCCGATCGTGATGCTTTCAATAAGCTTGTATCTGCCATTCGTAATAAGCTACAGCGTTGGGGCGCCACTTCTAAGAAAGACGTTGTAGTTGTTGCTACTACGGTTATTGCGGCCGTCAAGTATAGCGCAGTATTGGAAGATATCGAAGGTGATTGGGTGGTTTCCCTGAGCCTGTATGTCGCGAAGCAGGTTTCGGCTATGAAACATCCATCCACCACTTGGCATAAGGATTGCACCGCTGACCTGAACCAGGCGCTCGTGTCTTTTCTCAAGCTTAAGGACGAAGAGGCGGATGCGGCATCCTCATTCGTGCGCATGCGTGCACAGAACAATTTGGCACCAGAGCGGTCATCAGGTTCAGATAGAAATGAGAAGGCGATGTTTAGATTATGGTCGGAGCTTCCCTTATCCTTTGGTAAACAATGGAGGGGCCCCAGTAAGAAGATTCCTTATCCAGCATTCGAGGCTCGTATTCAAAAAGCTGCAGTTGTGTATGGTCTGCCTGATAGGGCGCTACAATATTTCCTAATAAAAATACCTGGGTGGAGCTCTTCGTGAAGAAATTGAGGAGTTGGTTCAGCCGGGTGACTCTGCCTCTGTATGTCTGGAGTCGATTTGGAAATATTTGGATGGTAAATATGCTAATACATTTTCTATGAGTGAATCCATATCTAGATGGGAAGAGTTGAAGCAGCAAAGTGGTGAGAGTGTTGTGAACTTCTGTGCTCGTTTAGACATGGAAACTCAGCTGTTGAAGTCCCTTGGTTATCATGAGCTATCAGAAACCGACCGAGCTGTGCGATTGAGAGCTGGAATGAACTCGCAACTACATCGACAGATGCGCCGATATGTTGGCCCGGAGTCAAAAAATTGTCGTGCTAGGTCCCCTGGTGATTATGCTAATAGATGTCATATTTGCGGTATCCGTAGTCATCAAGCAACTAATTGTTCTCAAACAAGTCCGAACTGTGTGGCATGTGGTAAGCATGGTCATTTGATCTATGTATGCTCTAACCCTATTGCTCAATCAAATGTGAAGTCTGCGGTGAAAACCCCCGCTGCTGCTGCTGATGTGAAAAAAAGAAGAATCTCAAGCCCAGGAGTATGCGTTGAAGATATCGCGAGACTCCATAGCTGAGGCCCATGCAGTTGATATTCTCAATGTTAATGATCAGCAAGTAGCTGATGCGTGGTCAGTAAAGTTATCTACAAAGCCAAATTTATGCCCCATTATTATCGAAGATATTAGTATTTATGGTTTGGTTGATAGTGGCTCTTCTGCGGCATTTATTAAGTCGTCGATAGTGGATAAATTAGCCGCGAAGGGATGCAAATTGCGCGTTTATCCTATTCGCAACGTCTCGGCTATTTATGCTGATGGTAGTAAAAAGAATATTGAGGAAGAAGTATTACTACAGTGTTGTATTGCCAATAAGGCCTTTATATTGCCCTTGTTGGTGGTAGATGAGTTTAGGTATGATGCTATTCTAGGCAGGTCGGTTCTGGGAGTGATCGGTACTCAGATAGATTATCATTACTTCCAATGATGTTGGTGATTTACAGTCTAAGCTTCCAGGATGCTTTTAATGCTAATGATAACGTCCAGCTGGCTTCTGCTGGACGCGATTATTCTGATGTTCGCGATGTGTCGAGTCTGCCAGTAAGCGAATCTGGTGACTCTCGATCGATCAGTCTGTTGCCATTAATGATTTGGCACACGTGCAGATCATTGGTTCTGATGTTATAAAATGCAATGGTCTATCGTTGAAGACTTAGAAGACCAAGTTCGAGACACCCCAAATCAGCAGTACCGGTTCATCTTCGATTGGCCCTATGAAGAATCTGAGAAGACTAACAAATCTTGTTCGCCCGACCATCTCCTTGCCAAGTTGAGTGACGAGCAACGTGACCTTTGGTTCAAAAGAGCTGGATATGTATGCCTCTCGAAGATAGTGGCAGGCTTATGATGATGAAAAGCCGCATGATGCATTAATAGCATTCCCAGTAGTAGCTACTAGTGCACTGAAAACGACTCAAGTGCGTCCCGTATTGGATGCTCGCGCTGCGAATGCTTATAGTCCTAAAGCGAGCAATAAGAAACGGGATACGTGTGTGACGATCAATAGCCTCCGTAGTTCTATGAATCAAAAACCTTTCTGCTAAGCAATATGATTTATCGAAAGCTTTTTATCGCCTGGCGATATCCCATCCGGTGGATATTGATTTTGGTAAAAACCCAACTACTGGTCGTTCAGTAATGATGAGATGTTCTCGATTGGCCTTTGGCCTTTCAATAGGGCCAGCAGGCCTAGAATCCTCTCTTGATAGATTATTCGAAATCTTGAGATCATTTCATCCTTCTGTTACTTGCATTCGTATCATGGATGACATAGTAGCTATAGGATTATCTGACGACCTAGTTAAGTTCGAGAAGGATTTACTATAGATTCTCGACCTTTGCGGCTTTTGATGTGCCACCCAATAAGATGAACTTATGGAGTGGTGATTCATGGTCTCGTTGGCTTGGCTGTGATTGGAAATGGGACGGTTCTCAGCTACTGGTAAAAGTTCCCAACATCGACTACAAGCCCATCACAACAAAAACGTCAAGCATTCTCGAGAGCTGGTAAATATCTAAGGTTGTGCGAGTCCATTCCCGAAGTACAAGCACGAGGTCACGCCGACATAGCCCGTAAACTTTCAGGTCAAGAAGCTGAAGACCGGGATGTGCCTTTGTCTACCTCCACCACAAGAATGGTAAATCAACATCTAGAGGCAGCTGCCACCGCATGGAACTCCATCCCAACTGAGGTTCCACTCTACTCATCAACTAAGATTATGTAAATATCTCATGATGCCTCGAAGGAATCCTGAGCTTATGCTTCAGTACGATATGATTGCACCTATTGTCAAATTTTTTGTGTTAGGAGCTCAATTTCACCTCTTTCCTAACACAG
>JABANP010000716.1:0-20927 GCA_013115135.1 Perkinsus olseni | reverse complement strand
GAGAGCGACAGGCCATGGCTGTTTGCGATCGTCCTAAACCACCACCCGCCGAGTCTTGTACTCAAATACAGCTCTATCGGGTGATGATGGAACCGACACGATCGTGGTTGACGAACTGGTTCCTTTCCAGGGCGCCCAGGTCGACACGCCGGAGCTGCGGTACTGTGAAGTGGGCGTGGATATCAGCTTCCAAAGCTCTGGATGTAACGAGTTGATTCCGGCTTTCTGCATGGAGAATGTAAGACTCCTTCTCGAGCTCTTTGCCACGGTACTTGCCCGCGCATCAGATCCTCACTTTACCCGATTCCCATCCTGTGGCGAATAGTAGCTTCCTGCCTGTAGTCGACTGCACCGACCTCGAGATCTTCGAGGTATCCCCGGGAAGCGCTCTCATCCACTTACGGCCTCCTTTTCTCAGCCGCGGAGATTGGCTATTCCTGCGCCTCTCGGCTACGGCGATGATGAGTTGGACATGGAGGACCTGGACTGTGACACGGAGCAGTCCGAGTTCGACGATGGTAGGAGTCCGATTTTGGTGAGAATGTCGTGGAGTTTCCCGATCTTAGAATGGTCCATAATCGGTGATGACGCTTTCTACTCGGAAGTGGATTCCTTCGTTCTACTCGGCTGAGTTGTTGCATCGTCGGTGGTCGTCCATCACGATCAGCAAGATTTTACATGCAGGCCTTCAGGCCAAGGGAGAGTGTCATCTCATTTCTGAGTGTTCCATGTTTATTTTCCCCTACATTCTTCAACTTATTTGGGCGTGGATGTTGTCAAATGTGGCGTCCTCGTTGTGTTGCAGTGCACAGTATTCTGGCTACCAACTTGGATTTATCTCAGTGTAGGCGATAGGACCACAGAACAATCGAGTCAATCATGCGGGTTCAGCCACAGAACCGAGGAGACTGGGGATCGAGGTCTTGAAGGTCCTTTGGCTATCGTGAATAGCCCCCACCGGGTCTATGGTAAGATGTAGAACGCCAAGATGCTGGGCCCAGCTCGTTGGTCGGCAGCTCGCTGAGCGGGTGCTAAAAAACATACGCACTCAATATCCCTTACGTAATATCTGAGAAAACGGTGGAGTGAACGTTGTTGAGGAGGAACCCATTCAAGGTCGGGATCTCTAATACCCTCTATTCAATCACGTTATGCCAGTATATGACCGGACGTAGCCTTCTCTTGAGTCAAGAGAAGAGTCTTGACTAAGCCCCTATTCACACTTTATGGTGACTTCTTCATCAGTATCGAGCCCTGAGAGGCGAACGTTCGGTACACCTTGCATACCGGCTTCGGAGTGGAACTTGCTTGCCACAAAAATCTCAAGAAACATATGCTTACTACTGGTAAGTAACCAGTAAGTTACAAGAGTCGGGAGATTATGAGCCTTTGTCACGTGGAAACTTTGATGGCTTGAAGTTAAAGAAGAAAGAGTTTTTGGGCAACAAAAAACATCGCCTAAAAACTGTTCGCGGGCCTCCCTCGTAGTCCCCTGTTCAACTCTCTGACATGGGCTTTGTAGTCGTTCAACACAGTGAGGAGAATGGCCGATATGACGAGTAAATTCATCTTATGACTAAGTGAGTAGACAGCCGTATGACATGTCCAGTCATGGAGCGTAGAGAATGGTCCCGCGATATTGACCAGTAGGTTATCGCGGCACGCCATTGTGCCCATGGTCCCTAGTTCTATTCACGAACGTGTTATTTTATAGCACAAAACCATACATGGAAGTACCACATATGAATAAATCAAAGTTGAAACCAGCGAATGCGAAAAATGGTGGACGGAACGAGCACATTCTGGCCGGGCGGGGAAAACTTGAGACGAAGTGAACAATGGATCGAGCAGTTTGACACCGAACATACCCTAGTTGAAACACTCATAAACGATTCGCGATACATCAGGTGAGCTCCCTTCCTCGCAGCACAAAATGCGATGATTAATCGTTCACATTGAGCTTCCTTCCGCAAATGTTAACTTCCATGAGTCATTATTACACTGTTCTTCGTCAGTGACGCCGCGGCTATCAGTTCAACAACCTCAATACACTCGTTGCTGGCCTCGATTATCGCCGTAGCACGACTGAGGTTGTTGTGAGGCCGCATGCTTCAATAATGCTTGTTCCATGATGAAACTTACATCCGTATTTGCTTCGTTGCCCCATGCAAACTTCAGTCGAGCAGCAAGTTTGAGCCACTGACTTCCAATATCGATTTGAGATCTTCTTAATAAACTCGGGAGAAGCTCCTGCGTATGGCGTTTTTATTTTAGGGCACTTCAATTTTTGGCGCCACCGTCCGCAGTGCATATGCGCACGTGCTGAGTCCTTGCGCTATAACTTGGCACAGTTTGGCTATTTGAGGGGCTTTAAGCCCCTCAGTCACCATGTGGTCACCATGACATGTGGCTCACATTGTCAGCCTGAGAGGATCTCAGCAATAATTTGATCTACTGCTTAGCATCCTAGCACGTACACATGCACGTGAGTGCAGTGATTCATTGCCAATGAATAAGGGCAGACGGTTAACTGACACTAATGATACGCAGTAGCAGTAAAGGTACGCGCAGCGATGACAGTCTACCGGCTGAGTGGTACTGAACCGGGCTGTAGCTGTTGCTATGTCGCTATGCTGTCACTATAGTGCGGGTGCAGAATCTGCGGTGCAGACACTGCACCCGTGTACGGACGCTTAGCTAAGAATGTCATTCAAACAACCTCCTCTCACCTGAAATTCTATTAGATTACTGAGTAAGGATTCACATGCGTTACGCTTCTTTACCTCTCTGTTTGGCTGCTATCCTACTATCCGGCGAGCCAACTACCGGGCAGCCTACTACCCCAGAGCCTACTACCGCGGAGTCTACTACCCCAGAGCCTACTACCGCGGAGTCTACTACCCCAGAGCCTACTACCGCGGAGTCTACCACCCCTGAGCCTACTGATGCGGAGCCTACTACCCCTGAGCCTACTGATGCGGAGCCTACTACCCCTGAGCCTACCAATGCGGAGCCTACTACCCCTGAGCCTACTGATGCGGAGCCTACTACCCCTGAGCCTACCAATGCGGGAGCCTACTACCCCTGAGCCTACTAATGCGGAGCCTACTACCGCGGAGTCTACTACCCCTGAGCCGACTACCCCTGAGCCTACTACCCCTGAGCCGACTACCCCTGAGCCTACTACCCCTTAGCCTACTGCCCCTGGGCCTACTAACGCGGAGCCTACCACCGCGGAGCCTACTAACCCCGGGCCAACTGACCCCGAGCCGACTCCTTTCAATTTTTCGTCACCCGTCCGACACTTTTACGGTGGAGTTATCGTCTACCGTTTTCGCAATCGGCGAGTAGTCGTCCAGGACGACGCTCCTCGAGTTGATGAGCTGAAAAGTTCACTTCATTTCCTCTTTCGGCAAGATATAATCCGTATTTCATGAGACTCAGGGTTAATCGTCCATACGGCGATCTTGTTACCTCACCATCGCTGTGACGCCTCTTCCTTGAATACTGTACAGTGTACTCCGCATTGCTATGTGGCTATAGGTCGCTAAGTTGATCTATTTCTCCATAACTGTTTTGCTGCGGTGTATGCTAGTACGATTCTGCGTCTCGGTTCACTCTCCGCTGTTGTGTTAATCCACGTGCCAAGGCCATCTTCAACATCTGGTGCTCAGACCCAGGCCTCCAATGACTACGATATGCCATTCAAACTTGAGATTTTTTCCAATGGACGACAACCTGTCGTCGACGGGCCGTGGCTACGGCCTGTGATACTGTGGCGTCGGTCGACAATGTCTGAGATACAGCACTCAAACCGGTCAAGGAGTCGACGATAACTCATGGCTTCCCGGAACAACCTAACTAATGATTTCAGCCGGGAGCGCTTGCAATTTCATCGGCGGTCGTTAATATATCACCCTCGGGTGGTGTTAACCTGTACCGAAAGGTGTAACTGTGCATGGGTCGGTTGCCTCTCTCCCCTCCGGTCTCCCCTGAGGATGGCTCGTTAATAGCCGCAGCTCCTCCAGTATTCCTAATGGATGCCGTAGTGAGGTAAAGGTTGTCGCCACCCATCTAGCTTCCCCAACTGCAGTATCAGAAGGCTTCATGCAACAAGCTCTTTGCAACAACACTGTCCTCTCCTCACCCCATCGGAAGCGAGGTCATCAAAGACCAGCCGAGTCTGAAGTATGTGTGAGTTTATAGTCCAACGCCGGACCCGGCTTAGCTGGAACAATTCAAAGAGATGGCAGTTTCGTGAGTCGACTCAGTCGTATCAGAAATCCTTGTGCAACCCACGATGCCCCAACTCACAACTCGAACGCTCCTTCTTTAAAGAAGACTTCTTCCCCAAGTCGACGGGCTCAGCGTTCAGAGAAAATCATTCTACCAACATTGCATCGACAGCTGGGGTGTGAAGTGGTAGGATACCGATCCAAGTCGTGATAAAATTACAAAAAATCATATCTTTCCCCTCGGGCTCAGCGGTCTTCTTCGCGGATATGGAAGGAGCCCAGTACCTGACAGATCACAACGGGAGAGGGTCGTACCGATGCCGTAGCCACAGAGTGTTGGCGGCCGAGAGCGACGACGGGGGAGCTTAACGAAGCACTCCACCTTAGCCCAGTTTGGCCTGCCATCATTGCCACCTCTGCTGCCTGTCAAGAGCGCGAGGGCGTCTTGCGTTTGCTTATCACCAGGATGGCCGTCGGCGATCGCCACAAAGTCAAAACCCGTGCCTGGCAAAAGAGTGGTCGAACCTTTACAGGAACGCGGTCGATGGCGTACAGGCAGGGAATGAATGAAGACTCGATAGATTGACTTGGGATGATCTGAAGCAGTCCAGCGCGCCCATAAGGGAACCGTGCTTGTGGTTGGCATTGAAGGCGATGAGGGTGCGGTCCGAGCCGGTAGCCGAGGAGTTGGCCAGGGGACGGCGCAGAATCCCAAACCTGAACCGAAATGACGGCACCAACGAGTCAATCGAGAGCGGATGCTGCGGTCGACGGATCTCGAGCCAGTGATTACTATCAGCAGATTTTTCTATTGAAATTTCTATTCATGATTTGCACAGTGATGCCCCAGGAATTCTAACATATCAAAAATCAGCAAGATCTCCTCTTCCGTGCAGTCCTTTTTGTTTTCTCTGCCAGTCTCGGGTCACGTCGCCACAACGCTCGATCCCCCGAGCGAGAGAGACCAACACGCCGCCGCTGCCACTTACTGCAGCTTAACATTGTTGAGGTCCGCGTTGGGTATGATGATGGACTTGAAGTCTTGATCGTAGTCCTCAATCATCTCGTAGAGGTAGGGCGTAGGGATCACCGCTACAGCCTTCGGGTCCTCCTTAACCGTCTCGATCAGCTGACAAGACAACAGCCACACTGCTGCCACCGCTGAGCATCCGCACTCTAGCTGACTTACCTTCTCAACAGCCTCAAAGTAAGTATCAACGAGATGAATTTTTATGCCGGGAACTTCTGATATTTGCCCTCTGCAGTACTCGGAGGCCATCGAGGTTGTGATGACCCGAGACGCCTTAGTCAGCGGAATCGGTCTGCCCGACTTAACCGGCTGAGATATAACCGCGTAACTGAGGATCACGGCGAGCGTCACATCCGAAGGGAGGAAGATCTCTCCAGGTGTACCTCGGCTGCAATGATATCTGGTCACATATGACCAGGTCCGCGCCGTTGGGCCGATGGCTGTCGATGAGCGCCCCCAGCGTTTGAATGTCGACACCTTTATAACGGTATGAGCCTCCATACTCAGAGGTATCACCCACCCGTCACCGAGCTGTCTAAAGGGACCACGCCGAAGTTCACAGCCCCGCTGGCTACATCATCGAAAACGCTCTTCACCGAACTGAGGGCGAGGGGGAATTCATCCACCCAACCCCCTGTTGTTGCGGCGGCCTACTCGTGGACCTTCAACTCGGCTGCGTGAGCTTTCGCATTGATAGCTCTCGGGCTGCTATTGAGGGGGTTGCCCGTAGTGTACGCGACCGCAGCAACTCTAGCCCAGCCGGCCGTCACTGCTATCACCAGTGAGTCCAGCCTTCGCAGGAGGTAAGCCACCTAGCCAACGGAAACTAGGGTAAAGAAGTTCCCCGTTCGTTGAAGTCCTGACCTGGACCTCCTTAGTCAGAGGAATCATCAGCTCTCTGTAGGCCAGCACAACGGTGTCCGGATCCACCTTCAGGGCCGAGTCATTGACCGCTGCTTCGGATCCACCTGACTGCGCCCTGCAGCTCCTGCGCTAACACTCAAGTTGGAGTTTGTCACCGGTCTTTATATCCCGTCCGTAGGCCCGGGCCTTCTCCCGAACCCTCAGCAACAGCTTCTCCTCGACGGCAGAGTTCGTGAGGAGGTCCATCAGGCCATCAGCATCCTGTGCGCGGATAAGCTGAGAGTATCTACACGGCAGCGTCGGCCAGGGATGGTCAATGCTGATTACAGCTCGGTGTTGGCCTGGAACTTTGCCTCGGCGACCAACTTGCCGTAGTGGATTCTCCGGCTCATGGCCTGCAGGGCGGTAACATCTCTCACCACTGAAGCCCCTATAAAAAGACTTCTGTATAAACTGGATCAACACAGCGGATCTTGAGGCTACCTAGAGAGGCTGACGACTCCTCCTCGCCCGGACGACAGACCAGGGGGATAACATTTTTGATGTAAAACCTGCGGGGATGCAGTGGAGGCTATCGAGGCCAAAGCAAGCTTACGATTTAAGACGGCTGTTGGCGTTGATGGTGTTGGGGACGATGCGCTGTGGACTGTCCTCAGCCTCAGAGAAAAGAGGGGCGGGTAACTGAGGCATCTAAGGTCGATCCTGGCGCAAGACAAAATAGGTTACAAATTTAGGGTTGGTGAAGGGTTCCTCGAGCATGTCATATCTTCTGAACCTCGAATGAAGCTTCTCGGTCTCAGTGAGGAAGTAGTCCAGCTTGGAGCAGGTACCAATCTCGTTGCAGCGGGCGTAGTTGCTCAGATTCTGACATAAGCCCGCACATCAGGTAGCAGCTTGTCCACCATCCCCCACCTGCTTGTACTGAGCCCGCTCGATGAGGGCGAAGATGACGGTCTCTTCCTGCCGTATGAGGTCCGAGCGGAGATCAGCGACAGGCGAGAGAGCGACAGGCCATGGCTGTCTGCGATCGTCCTAAACCACCACCCGCCGAGTCTTGTACTCAAATACAGCTCTATCGGGTGATGACGGAACCGGCACGATCGTGGTTGACGAACTGGTTCTTATCCAGGGCGCCCAGGTCGACACGCCGGAGCTGCGGTACTGTGAAGTGGGCGTGGAAATCAGCTTCCAAAGCTCTGAATGTAACGAGTTGATTCCGGCTTTCTGCATGGAGAATGTAAGACGACTTCTCGAGCTCTTTACCACGGTACTTGCCCGCGCATCAGATCCTCACTTTACCCGATTTTTATCCTGTGGCGAATAGTAGCTTCCTGCCTTTGGTCGATTGCACCGACCTCGAGATCTTCGAGGTATCCCCGGGAAGCGCTCTCATCCACTTACGGCCTCCTTTTCTCAGCCGCGGAGATTGGCTATTCCTGCGCCTCTCGGCTACGGAGACGATGAGTTGGACATGGAGGATCTGGACTGTGACACGGAGCAGTCCGAGTTCGACGATGGTAGGAGTCTGATATTGGTGAGAATGTGGTGGAGTTTCCTGATCTTAGAATGTTCCATAATCGGTGATGACGCTTTCTACTCGGAAGTGGATTCCTTCGTTCTACTCGGCTGAGTTGTTGCACCGTCGGTGGTCGTCCATCACGATCAGCAAGATTTTACATGCAGGCCTTCAGGCCAAGGGAGAGTGTCATCTCATTTCTGAGTGTTCCATGTTTATTTTCCCCTACATTCTTCAACTTATTTGGGCGTGGATGTTGTCAAATGAGGCGTCCTCGTTGTGTTGCAGTGCACAGTATTTTGGCTACCCAACTTGGATTTATCTCAATGTAGGCGATAGAATCACAGAACATTCGAGTCAATCATGCGGTGTCAGCCACAGGACCGAGGAGACTGGAGGTCGCGACAGTCTGAGGATATAATAGTCTTGAAGGCTCTTTGGAGCATTGTGAATATCTAGCCGCCACCGCGTTTATGGTAGCATGCATAACGCCAAGATACTCGCGGTGGTCCCAACTCGTTGGTCGGCAACTCGTTGAGCGGGTGCTAAACAAGCATATGCACTCAATATCCCTCGCGTAGTGTCAGAGAGAACGGTGTAGTGATCGTTGTTGAGGACCCACACGCTTAAGGTCGAGATTTCTAATATCCTCAATTTAAGATTAAATTTCTCATTACGTGGATGGCATTAAGTGATTAAATTTTAATATTTTGCTCGGCATAACATAGCATCTCTCCGCGGCGGCTTGAACACCTAGATAAACCACTCGTTCATCCGCTGAACAAATCATCATACTGATGAAGAAATCACCGTGATTTCTTCATCAGCATCGAGTCCTAGGATGCGAATGTTCCCTACACCTTGCATACTGTTGCTTCTCCGTTGTTGCTCATAGTCAACGCAAGGCGAGGAGGAGTGTAAAATCTGTCTACCTTTTCTTCTTCCTCTGAGCTTACTCTCTCGAGGGGAATATGCTATCCACGCATGCATAAGACGATGGACGCATAAGTACATGCCACACATGTCATGATACAGTACATGAGTAACACATGCCGGACTCTAGCAACTTGTGAGTTACTAGGGTCCGGAGGTTATGAACCCGTGTCACAGGAGGGATTAAGTTGAACAAGAAACAGTTTCTGGGCGACAAGAATCATCGCCAAAAACTGTGCGCTGGTTTCACCCGTAGTCTCCTATTCAGCTCTCGGGCATGGGCTTTGTAGTCGTTCAAGACAGTGAGGAGAATGGCCAATATGATAATTCATTTTCGCGGGCATTTGTTATGATGTTCATCTTTTGATTAAGTGCGTAGGGCCCCGTATATTAGGTCTGGTATGGAGCGTCGAGGATGGTCCCGCGATATTGATGAGTACGTTAAGAGTGGCATGCTATTGTGCCCATGGGCCGTGAACCATAGTCCCTAGTTCTATCCACGGGCGTGTTACTTTCTGACACAAAACCACTGGAAGTACCACATATGAAAAACGAGCCGATACGAAAAAAAGGCGGACGAAACGAGCACATTCTGGTCGGTCGAAAACACTTGAGACGAAATGAACGATGGATTAAACTCTTGGGCACCGAATATCGCTCTGGGCGATCCGCGATACACCCTGTGACTCGCAGGCTGTGAGCTCCCTTACAAGATGCGGTGATTAATCGTTCGCTTCAAGCTTCCTTCCGGAAATGTTATCTCCCGTGAGTCTTCGTTCTTTGTCGGTGAATGTCACCTCGCACGTGTGCACGTGCTGTGTCCCTATACTATAACTTGGTACAGTGATAAGGCTATTCGAGACTCGCGATTAGGCTCAAAGAGAGGTAAAATTGGACTCGAGAGGGTCTGAGCAATCGCGGCGTGTGTTCGCACACGAAGTGACTAGCACGCCACGGGAGCGCGTCCCCATATCTTTCTCGCCGTTTCATCACTCGCTCGTTGCCATAACATGGTGTAGACGGCTGTAGCTCTCAACCATTATTTGTTTTTCGAACCCGCCCGCACCGCCCTGGCCTCTATAGGCTCCCTCTGCGGTTGTGCTCCTACCACACTTCCACCGTCTCTCGACATCGTGCCCACGGCCTGCGCCATGCCGGTTGTATCGGCTGTCTCTGCTAGCCTCGTATGCCAAGCCCAGGTCCGTGCGTCCGACTGAGACTATTCAACAATCAATCGCTAGACTTCCCCCACGCTCCCAGCGTACGGGCTGAAGGTTTTCTCATGTATAATTACACTGTGTCGTGTTGGCGTCGCTCCAGCGGGGTATGTGTTAGTTAATGTGATCCACAGCTTACCAAGCTAGCCATAGTGCAGCACGTATGCGCATGTGCAATGAACGGGGTCAGGCGATTATCTGATAGCGATGATACGCAGTGGCAGTAAAGGTAAATGCAGCGATGACAGTTCAACAGCTGAGTGGGACTGGAGTCCAGTAACTGGACCGGGTTGTAGCTGGTGCTATGTCACTTTGCTGTCACTATAGTGCAAGTGCAGAGTCTGCACTGCAGACACTGCATGCGTATACGCACAGTCAGCTAGGCTGAGGGACAACAAGAATGATATCCAAACAACCTCCTCTCACCTGAAATTCTATTAGAATACTTAGCAAGGATTCACATGCGTTACGCTTCTTTACCTTTCTGTTTGGCTGCCATCCTGCTATCCGGCGGGCCTACTACCGCGCAGCCTACTACCGCGGAGCCCACGACCTCCGAGCCTACTACCGCGCAGCCTACTACCGCGCAGCCTACTACCGCTGAGCCTACAACCGCGCAGCCTACTACCGCGCAGCCTACTACCGCGCAGCCTACTACCGCGGAGCCTACAACCGCGGAGCCTACTACCGCGCAGCCTACTACCGCGCAGCTTACTACCGCTGAGCCTACAACCGCGGAGCCTACTACCGCGGAGCCCACTACCTCCGAGCCTACTACCGCGCAGCCTACTACCGCGCAGCCTACTACCGCTGAGCCTACAACCGCGGAGCCTACTACCGCGGAGCCTACTACCGCGGAGCCAACTACTCCGGAGCCTACTACCTCCGAGCCTACTACTGCGCAGCCCACTACCGCTGAGCCTACTACCGCGCAGCCTACTACCGCTGAGCCTACTACGGCGGAGCCTACTACCGCGGAGCCTACTACCGCGGAGCCTACTACCCCCGAGCCTACTACCGCGGAGCCTACGACCGCTGAGCCTACTACCGCGGTGCCAACTACGGCGGAGCCAACTACTCCGGAGCCTACTACCTCCGAGCCTACTACCGCGCAGCCTACTACCGCGGAGCCCACTACCTCCGAGCCTACTACCGCGGAGCCTACTACCGCGCAGCCTACTACCGCTGAGCCTACAACCGCGGAGCCTACCACCGCGGAGCCT
Source organism: Perkinsus olseni (assembly GCA_013115135.1). NCBI lineage: Eukaryota > Perkinsozoa > Perkinsida > Perkinsidae > Perkinsus > Perkinsus olseni. The sequence continues at coordinate 9,909 of JABANP010000716.1, read as the reverse complement.
ACTACCCCTGAGCCTACAACCGCGGAGCCTACTACCGCGCAGCCTACTACCGCGGAGCCAACTACGGCGGAGCTCAAGTTAGTGGATTTCCCCTAATCCTGCTAACTCCCTTACGGGCTTTGTTTTTCTTATGCCAGCCGACTCGTCAGCCATTCCGGCCCCGTCTCGTCCGAGAAGAAGAGGCGTGGGCTACAGAGACCGCAGAAGCAGTACGATCAACCAGCCTCCCCCTCCCGAGGATCAGAGAGATGAGGATCAGACTTCGGATCACTTATCTTGGGCATCTGTGACAAACGAGGAAGAAGAGCGTGAAGAGGCCAGGGCTCGCGGTGAAGTTATCGACGGCGAGCTGAGCCAGGAGGAGGACGACACTGACTCTTTCGCCGAACAGGTGATATGCATCGAGGATACGATGAAGCAAGTGGGCTTGAAGGCAAATCGCTTGCTTAATAAGCAAGAAGAGACTAGAATTGGTGACTCCTTGAAACGGATGAGCAACATGTACATCACCCTCCTCGAAGAGAACCGCAAACTACGCAAGTCTTTGATGAAAGCGAGGCAGGCACCCTCTAGCGCTCCGGGCGTCAGGCCGGTCCCAGGGAGAAATGCTGCTGGAGTATCCCAGATTGCCTCACAGCTATCCTACAGGGACATTCTCACGGGCACCATCAAAAACGACCAAAACGCCTTCAAGGACAAGCCTGTGGTCTGTTTCAATTGAGAACCCTACTGATGAACTACGGAAGCAGAAGACTGAGGAGATCAGGCGTATTGTGTCGTCCTGCAAGGTGGAGAAGATTTACCCCACGGCGAGAGGCGTCGGTATCAGGTGTGATAACCCAAGCACGGCTGATACCGTGGTAGGGAACCTGTCGGAGAACAACATAGAAGGCGCTAGAAAACCGGCACTACAACCCGAGGTCTGGATAGGCTTCACCCCCAGGGATGAAAGGGACTTCGGCCCTATAGCGGAAGCAGTGCAGGCACATCCTTCTGGCTTACAGCCAGATAAATGGAAGGTGTTGAGGTCAGGAGCGAAGGGTGCTGCTGTCAGGGTCCCTCTCGAGGATAGGGACAAGCTGATAAGGGATGGCGGGCTATACCTTCCCGGAATTAAATTCCGAGTGAAGGATAGCCCTCACATCCGGGTGTGTTTTGACTGCGGCCAGCCCCATAGTGGCCCATGCACTGCGACCACGAAGGCGTGCTGCAATTGTGGGAGGAATCACTCCTTGCGGGACTGTAAGAACCACCCACAGTTAGCCCCGGACCAGGTCTCCTGCACTCTGTGTGGGAAGAAAGGTCATAACTCTTTGGCGGGCGTGGGGGCCGTGGCGATGTGCCCCAGGAAGCTAGACCTTATTAAGGTCAAACTGTCCAAGACCGGTCTGGGACCCAACTCTCCGTCATGGTCCTTTTAGACCCTAGCATCCACGTGGGCCATATCTCTGCTGTTCAGTTTAATGCGATGCGCTCGCAACTGAATCTGGACCATACTTTCTGTAGCATTGTAGAGCACTCAGCCTATCCACATTTTTTGCTTTTACAGGAGCCTCCGAGGCGTACCTTTCTTGATAGATATACCGTTTTCCAAGCCCCTGTAGTCTCTAGCTCGGGGCGATGTAGAGCTTGTATTCTGGTCCACCGGGACCTAGCCCAAGAGGTCTCCTTATTGGGTGATTTCTCTGACCCCGATCTGGCGATCATCGCTTTCAGGGACATTTTTCTAGCTAGTATTTATATAGACCCCGCTTCGCCCTCTATCGACATCATGGATAAGCTCGGTATTTTCCTAGATGCACACAGAGTAAGATCCCATGACGGCTGTCGGCTTGTCGTTGGATTAGATTCCAACGCACATCACAGCGCTTGGGGGCTGATGTCTCAAGGTGGGCCGAGGAACACCTTGGCGAGGATCCGCGGTCGAGCTCTCTATGACTTCATCTTAGAGCATTTCCTGACTCTAATAAACGTCAAGACGGATCCACTGACTCCCACTTTCATCTCCCGCAGGGTCACGCCCGGAGGGGAGACAGGATTCACAAGCATCATTGATCTCACGCTTGCCACTGGCGGCGTTGAGGTCGCTGACTGGAAGGTCATTTGTGGGTCAGAGGACTTCGGGGATCACAGGCCAGTGGCTTATCGTATCCTTCTTCCTCGCCGCAGACCCGTCTCTCACGCTGAGGCCCTCCCATCGCTATTGACAGGCTATCCACACCATCTTACGGACTGGATTAGATATAAAGAGGCCTCAGATGCATTGCTGGACCTGTCCCAGCTGCAACATCACCCTATGACTCGGCCCGAGACTGCGGCCGCTCACTTACTTGGCCATATCATAGAACAACTCGTTCAGGCGACGAAGAGGGCAACCCCATATAAACCTCGGCGGGACCCCCTATCAACGGAAGACCCGCACACCGGGAGCCCCCGAAACTCGCAGGGTAGGCGTAAAGTAAACCCCTGGTGGGATAAGACTCTCCGGGAAAAGAGGAAGGAACTCAACAAATTTAAACGAGATCCGCGGGCTTCGAGGGAGGATGTGATAAGATGCTGGGGAGAGTATAGAGCTCTCATTCGACAGAAGAAGCAGCAAGCTTACAGGGCCTTCCTTGACTCCTTAGACAAGGAAGACAAGATGTACGAGGCTTACAAGCGGGTCAAATCCAGTCTATCAGCTTCAGCGACTCCATCACTGCTGGCGGGTGACATCACCCCAGAGCAGACCTGCTCCAAACTCGCCGACCAGTACATTGGAACGACTGCAGCAGCGCAGCCTTCTCTCCTGTCGGGTTCTGAGGCATCGGTTTCCAGACGCCCAAACCCTCATGATAGTTCTATGTTCTTGGGACACACCCCAGCATGTATGATCTCGGAGGAAGAAGTGATCAACTCTCTAAATGCGGCCAAGGGAAACAGTGATAAAATGGGAGGAGCGGATGGTCTCCGCTGGAGGCATTTCATCGAGGCCTCTGAGAAGCTCTACCGATTGGTTGCCACTCTATTCTCTTGGTGTCTCGCGTACTCGATAGTCCCTGATGCTTGGCGTGTGTCCCTAGTCGTATTTATCCCTAAGCCCGGCCGAGATCCCACCAGCGTATCATCCAAGCGGCCAATCAGCTTGACTCCAGTTCTATGCAAATGGTTTGAGCGCACCCTTCTCCTACGGGCGTCAGGGATTCAAAGGTACCTGCGTGACAAGGGACACCAATTCGCTTACTTGAAGCAACTAAGTCCGCTCCACGCAATCAACCACATCGTGTCCTTTAAACGGACGCACAAGAGGTACTTTTGTCTCTCGGTGGACGTAAAAAGCGCTTTTTGTGAGATTGCCCACTCGGCGATCGACAAGGGACTACGCCTGGCTGGGTGTCCGGAGGATGTGACGAAGTGGTTCTTAGCTTGGCTGGAGACGAGGACGGGGCACGCCTTCTTTAGGGGGTCAGTCGCAAGCAGAGAAGCTACCCCCGGCGTTGGGGTACCTCAGGGTAGCGTGGCGGGGCCCACCCTGTTCACTACCGCCATAGAGGATGCGCTGGAAACGGCAGAGATTAGAATCAAGGAAAGATTGGTCCTGACCCTCAGAGTCAATCCGGCAGCCGTTGATGTCCAGATCGTCGCTTTCGCCGATGATGTGACGGTGTTGGTCGGTTTTCGATGTAAGGTGCGTCTGTCGGCAGAAGAAGTCCAGGACCTCTGCCAGTATGAGCTCACTAGAGCCTTCGCCTACACAGCCCTGCGGATGGATCCATCTAAGTGTCAATCTCTCACGAACCTCAGGTCGGCTTCAGAAGGAGAAGGCAAGGAGCTTCGGATTTTGGGAGTCTTGGCTAAACCGAAATGACACATGGATCAAGCATCTCACCGAAAGAATCGAGAAGAGCAAGAAAATTGGCTTTGCTCTAGCGAGGTTCGCACGGTCATCCTTTGGCATTGGTCCGGCATGTATACTTGAACTGTATAGACGGGTGATGCTACCGGTAGTATCCTATGCTATCGAGTTCTGGGGTCCCTCGCTGGCAAATGTGTCCTATAAACGAATGGTGAATCGGCTCGGCAACATGGCCATTAGGACCGCCTTCCGGCTTGGAAAGAGCTTTCCACAACACCTGTCGCGGACATTGGCAGATTGCGGGGCCACATCGACCGAGCTCTTAAATCTTGCGATTGAGCGGCAACTCCACAGGGAGTACAGTGTGGGACCACGAGGCAAGGCGCTGGAGAGGAAATGGGCCCAGGAACTACGGGAGAGGGCGGTGGATGCTACGGCGCACCACGAGATCCTGGGGCGCAGCACGCCACCAACGGAGATATGCCCGCAGGTGAGAATTCTGGGAAAGGAGGAGGCCATCGCAGCAGAACAAGGCTTGCGAAACCAACTGGTGAGGGCTTACACCGACGGATCTCGCAAACCGCCTGAAGAAACTCCAAACTACGTCCCCTCGACTGAGGAGACCATCGGCTCTGCAGCTATCATCTACCAGGGGGAACGCAAAAGAGTGCTGAGGGCTCGACTCCCCCCCTCCGCTACGACGTACCAAGCGGAACAGTACGCGCTCGTCTTGGCGCTGGGGTTCCTTATCAAGCATGCAGCGACGCTGCCCGACTCCACTGCGTACCTTTTCTCGGATTGCAGATCGGCGCTGCAGTCCCTCTCAACCCAGAATAGAGACCACTGGACACAGGCTATCCTAGGCCGTGTTCAAGCACTGCAAAGTTGGGTATAGACTGCGCCTTCGTATGGATTCCGTCTCATCAGCCTGAAGGAACTATCCCAGGAAATGACGAGGCCGATCAGTGCGCAAATGAAGCTCGCCTGATACCTAACTCGCAGATGGCCGGGGACGTCCCGATACCAGTAGCTCACACGAAGTCGTTGCTGACGGAGTACATAGCCGCGGAGAAGGTCAAACAGGTGCAGGGCATAAATGATCCTGGTCTCAGGGAGATGGTCAAGTCGCAGCGCCAACGGGACATTGTTCAGAAGGTTATGAAGTACTACAAAAATGGACGTGTCCTCAATCTTCTCGCTGGGCACTCCAAGATACTGCACTACTACGTCTCCAAATTAAAGCCCGACCATGACCCGGGATGCAGGGTCTGCCCGGGGCAGCAACACGATATGGCTCATGTGGTCCTTCTCTGTCCGACCTATGCCGACTCCAGGCCGGAGTGGTTGACGGGACTCGGCAGTGTGTCTATCACCGAGTCTCGGTTCAAGATCTTCCTCAAGTTCCTGGAGCGTATCGTTGACACTGCAGAGGGCAACGGCCTGGGATTGACTTAGCTTACTATTGGTCTTCGTTTTGAAAAGAAAAAAAAAGAAAAAAAAAAAAAAAGAAAAACAAAAAAAAAAAAAAAAAAAAGAAAAAAAATAAAAAAAGAAAAAAAAAAAAAGAAAAAAAAAGAAAGAAAAAAAGGGGATCGTATGTATACATGTACCATTAACTGTTACAATTGCTCTGTTACCATTCTCTCTCGGCGACCACCGTCCTGGTCGTGTACCATTCTGCTTTATATCCTGAGATAGCCGACCTTCTTTTTTTTCTATTTCTTTTTCTATTTCTCTTACTATTTTTGGTGACAAATCCCGTAGAAAACCCGACTGGGTTGACGGAAAAAGCTTACACACACACACACGGCGGAGCCAACTACTCCGGAGCCTACTACCGCGGAGCCTACTACCTCCGAGCCTACTACCGCGCAGCCTACTACCGCGCAGCCTACTACCGCGGAGCCTACAACCGCGGAGCCTACAACCGCGGAGCCAACTACGGCGGAGCCAACTGCGGCGGAGCCTACTACCGCGCAGCCAACTACGGCGGAGCCAACTGCGGCGGAGCCTACTACCACGGAGCCAACTACTCCGGAGCCTACTACCGCGGAGCCTACTACCGCTGAGCCAACTACTCCGGAGCCTACTACCGCGGAGCCTACTACCGCGGAGCCCACTACCACTGAGCCTACTACCGCAGAGCCTACTACTGCTGAGCCTACTACCGCGCAGCCTACTACCGCTGAGCCTACTACCGCTGAGCCTACTACGGCGGAGCCTACTACCGCGGAGCCTACTACCGCGGAGCCTACTACCCCCGAGCCTACTACCGCGGAGCCTACGACCGCTGAGCCTACTACCTCCGAGCCTACTACCCCTAAGCCTACTACCGTGGAGCCTACTACTCCCGGGCCAACTTCCAGCGAGCCGACTTCTTTCATTCTCTTGTAACCCGTATAAAAAGCCAGTTCATTTCCTTTTTCCCCAAGCTATAATCCGTTTTTCTCGTGAAACTCTGGTTCAATCGTGCATACTGCGATGTTATTAATGTCGCGGTGACGCCTCTACCTCGAATCCTGTACAGTGTACTCCGCATTGTTATGTGTCTATGGGTCGCTATATTGATCTATTTCCGCATAACTGTTTTGACGCGGGGTACTCAAGTACAATTCTGCGTCTCGCTTTACTCGGTGCTGTTGTGTTGATCCACGTGCCAAGGCCATCTTCAACATCTGGTGCCCAGACCCAGGCCTCCAATGACTACGATATGCCATTCAAACTTGAGATTTTTCCCAATGGACGACAACCTGTCGTCGACGGGCCGTGGCCACGGCCTGTGATACTGTGGCGTCGGTCGACAATGTCTGAGATACAGCACTCAAACCGGTCAAGGAGTCGACAATAACTCATGGCTCCCCGGAACAACCTAACTCATGATTTCAGCCGGGAGCGCTTGCGGTTTCATCGGCGGTCGTTTATATATCACCCTCGGGTGGTGTTAACCTGTACTGAAAGGTGTAACTGTGCATGGATCGGTTGATTCTTTCTCCTCCGGTCTCCCCAGAGGATGGCTTGTTAATAGCCGCAGCTCCTCCAGTATTCCTAATGAATGCCGTAGTAAGGTAACGGTTGCCGCCACCCATCTAGCTTCCCCAACTGCAGTATCAGAAGGCTTTACGCAACAAGCTCTTTTCAAAAATACTGTCCTCTTCTCATTCCATGGGAAGCAAGTCATCAAAGACCAGCCGAGTCTGAAGTATGTGTGAGTTTATAGTCCAACGCCGGACCCGGCTAAGCTGGAAGAGTTCGGAGTGATGGCAGTTTCGTCAGTCGACTTAGTCGTATCAGAAATTCTTGTGCAACCCACGATGCCCCAACTCGCAACTCGAACGCTCCTTCTTTAAAGAAGACTTCTTCCCCAAGTCGACGGGCTCAGCGTTCAGAGAAAATCATTCTACCAACATTGCATCGACAGCTGCGGTGTGAAGTGGTAGGATACCGATCCAAGTCGTGATAAAATTACAAAAAATCATATCTTTCCCTTCGGACTCAGCGGTCTTCTTCGCGGACATGGAAACAGCCCAGTACCTGATAGATCACAACGGTTGAGGCACGTACCGATGCCGTAGCCACAGAGTGTTGGCGGCCGAGAGCGACGACGGGGGAGCTTAACGAAGCACTCCACCTTAGCCCAGTTTGGCCTGTCATCATTGCCGCCTCTGCTTCCTGTCAAGAGCGCGAGGGCGTCTTGCGTTTGCTTGTCATCAGGATGACCATCGGCGATCGCCACAAAGTCAAAACCCGTACCTGGCGGCAGAGCAGCAGCCGTAGTCGCACAGGTCGAGCACGGTAGATGCCCTACTCGCAGGGAATGAATGAAGACTCGACAGATTGACTTGGGATGATCTGAAGCAGTCCAGCGCGCCCATAAGGGAACCGTGCTTGTGGTTGACATTGAAGGCGATGAGGGTGCGGTCCGAGCCGGTAGCCGAGGAGTTGGCGAGGGGACGGCGCAGAATCCCAAACCTGAGTCGAGAGGCTAGCATCGGCGAGTCAATCGATATCAGCAGATTTTTCTATTGAAATTTCTATTCATGATTTGCACAGTGATGCCCCAGGAATACTAAAATATTCAAAATCAGCAAGATCTCCTCTTCCGTGCAGTCCTATTTGATTTCTCTGTCAGTCTCGGGTCGCGTTGCCACAACGCTCGATCCCCCGAGCGAGAGAGACCAACACGCCATCGCTGCCACTTACTGCAGCTTAACGTTGTTGAGGTCCGCGTTGGGTATGATGATGGACTTGAAGTCTTGATCGTAGTCCTCAATCATCTCGTAGAGGTAGGGCGTAGGGATCACCGCTACAGCCTTCGGGTCCTCCTTAACCGTCTCGATCAGCTGACCCGACAACAACACTGCCGCTGCTGGCCATTCGTACTGTGGCCGACTTACCTTCTCAACAGCCTCGAAGTAAGTATCAACGAGATGAATTTTTATGCCAGGGACTTCTGAAATTTGCCCTCTGCAGTACTCGGAGGCCATCGAGGTTGTGATGACCCGAGACGCCTTAGTCAGCGGAATCGGTCTGCCCGACTTAACCGGCTGGGATATAACCGCGTAACTGAGGATCACGGCGAGCGTCACATCCGAAGGGAGGAAGATCTCTCCAGGTGTACCTCGGCTGCAATGATATCTGGTCACATATGACCAGGTCCGCGCCGTTGGGCCGATGGCTGTCGATGAGCGCCCCCAGCGTTTGAATGTCGACACCTTTATAACGGGATGAGCCTCCATACTCAGAGGTATCACCTACCCGTCACCGAGCTGTCTAAAGGGACCACGCCGAAGCTCACAGCCCCGCTGGCTACATCATCGAAGACGCTCTTCACCGAACTGAGGCCGAGTGGGAAATTCATCCACCCTACCCCCTGTTGTTGCGGCGGCCTACTCGTGGACCTTCAGCTCGGCTGCGTGAGCCTTCGCGTTGATAGCTCTCGGGCTGCTATTGAGGGGGTTGCCCGTAGTGTACTCGACCGCAGCGACTCTAGCCCAGCCAGCCGTCACTGCTATCACCAGTGAGTCCAGCCTTCGAAGGAGGTAAGCCACCTACCCAACGGAAACTGGGGTACAGAAGCTCCCCGTTCGTTGAAGTCCTGACCTGGACCTCCTTAGTCAGAGGAATCATCAGCTCCCTGTAGGCCAGTACAACGGTGTCCGGGTCGACCTTCAAAGCCGAGTCATTGACCGCCGCTTCGGATCCACCTGACTCCGCGAAGCAGCTACTGCGTTAACACTCAAGTCGGCGTTTGCCACCGGTCTGTATATCCCGACCGTAGGCCCGGGCCTTCTCCCGAACCCTCAGCAACAGCTTCTCCTCGACGGCAGAGTCCGTGAGGAGGTCCATCAGGCCATCAGCATCCTGTGCGCGGATAAGCTGAGAGTATCTACACGGCAGCGTCGGCCAGGGAAGGTCAATGCTGATTACAGTTCGGTGTTGGCCTGGAACTTTGCCTCGGCGACCAACTTGCCGTAGTGGATTCTCCGGCTCATAGCCTGCAGGGCGGTAACATCTCTCACCACTGAGGCCCCTATAAAAAGACTTCTGTATAAACTGGATCAACACTGGGAATCCAGAGGCTACCTAGAGAGGCTGACGACTCCTCCTCGCCCGGACGGCAAACCAGGGGGATAACATTCTTGATGTAAAACCTGCGGGGTGCAGTGGAGGCCATCGAGGCCAAAGCAAGCTTACGATTTGAGACGGCTGTTGGCGTTGATCGTGTTGGGGACGATGCGCTGTGGACTGTCCTCAGCCTCAGAGAAAAGAGGGGCGGGTAACTGAGGCATCTAAGGTCGATCCTGGCGTAAGACAAAATAGGTTACAAATTTAGGGTTGGTGAAGGGTTCCTCGAGCATACCATATCTTCTGAACCTCGAATGAAGCTTCTCGGTCTCCGTGAGGAAGTAGTCCAGCTTGGAGCAGGTACCAATCTCGTTGCAACGGGCGTAGTTGCTCAAATTCTGAGGCAGTAGCGTTCACACCATCCCCCACCTGCTTGTACTGAGCCCGCTCGATGAGGGCGAAGATGACGGTCTCTTCCTGCCGTATGAGGTCCGAGCGGAGATCAGCGA
>JABANP010000715.1:0-20938 GCA_013115135.1 Perkinsus olseni | reverse complement strand
AATGCACGAGGACTAACCACATCCTCAATACACTGAGAGGAAAAGTCAATCACAAGTGCTACCCCGTCCCATCTCTCGGACCATCACAAGGGGAGATTCACAAAACAGGAATCCTTTATCGCTGTTACTTATTATGCGCCGCCGATCGTCTTGTGCATGCGTGCATAGGTAATACTCCAGCCCCCCCCCAATAAAACTAGGTAGATAAGCTTCACAATCCTTCTCGCGGGGCGTTGACTATGAGCAACAACGGAGAAGCGACAGTCGCAAACTCTCCACGGCGCTATGCACGGACTTGCACGCATGCGCAAGGTCACGCCATCTTGTTGTAACTCGGTGGCTGAGACGTACTCGTAGAAACGCAAGATACGGTGGACTACAGGAGAAGCCTTCTTCCAAGGGTGTATACCACTAAGATGGTAGAAACTAACTGTCTGTAGCTATGTCACACACTAAGAAAACAGAGAGTGATGTAACACTTTAACCAAACGAGCCGATTGGCGCAAAATAATAACTCTTACTAAAAACAGGGCAATCGTGCAAGGGCATGGTGAACAGCGATCAACTCAACCACAGATCATCGCATTAATTAACTATCGCTCGCCCTTTAACACAATCCTCATCACGCCCCTCTCGGCGGGACTGCTTCTCAGGACCGTCCGCCAATCTTGAATCTTCAGCTGCAACTCTCAGTCGGTCCTCATCGGAAAATTCTCGGAACTGCCACTCTTCGCTGTCGAGCCAAAGCCTCTCTCGAGCCGAAACGCCGTCATGCCAGTCGACTTCAACGTGGCCGCTCTTAAAGACTCTGACAACTGTAGCCGCGTACCAAAACTTCTTACGCTGGCCTCTGACTTTGAGAAGAATCCACAATGGCATACCGATGAGGCTCGGACGATCCAAGGACTCGCGTTCACAATCGAACATCGGGTCATCGGGATCGTCGACAGCATCACACGACTTCTCATGCTCCACAGCCACTAGATTGAATATATTCTCAGTGACTACCCGCTGTGCTTTCCCGGGGTAAATAACATCAACAGTATGATCGCCCCGAAATGCCAGCACATGCCCGATCTTCCACGGGTAACCGAGCTTCCGATTTGGAGCATAGACGAGAACCGTCGCACCGATGCTCAAATTCTTTGCGAGCTGACTAGCTGGACACTTAGATTTCACTGCACCCAGCGAGCGTTCCTTGAGGGCACGCCAGTGATAGTCGATAAACTCGCGTCGAATCTTAGCAACATCCCGTGCGGGCCGAATCGGCTTCTCACTTGATATGAACCCGAACTGGCCGCCGCACACTCTAGTATAACCGAAGCACAGCAGATCAGGCGTGATGCAGCGCTTCCCACTCTCAGCATCGAAACTGTAGTAGAGGGTCGGCCGTGTGTTCAGTATGAAGCACACTTCCAGCAGCATATCATCGACCGCAGAGTCGCTGAGAGTACTCACTCTGCCGCTGGATCCCCTCAACAACACTCTCATTTTCCTCGCTCCTAGGTCGTGGAGCTTCTCGTACTTCCCGCCTTCAAATGGGCTTCGAGCACTCAAAGGCTCCACCGAGGCTCCTAATACTTCACGGGCGCGGTTCACGAACTTACTGCTGGCGAAATATGACGCCATATCGCACACCAGCTCGCGTATCCCGCCCCTCTCGAGTTGTGCTCTTCTGAGAATCGAGACTGTGGCATCGATGGTCTCTCGCTCTCCGCCACCGTCTGCCGGAACCCTGTACCAAGTACAATGTCCCGAGAAGAGACAGGTGACACTGATGACCTTGCGACGATCTCCGAGAGCAAAATAATCGACACCAACTCTATAATACGGTTGGTGGAACTGCAACCGCATCACATGCCCCTTACCAATGCTAGGAGGTTCCGTCCACACCCGTCGAGCGCGGGAAACTTGGCAGATGAAACAACTCTTGGACAGTTTCCTCACATCTTGGTTGATAGATGGCAAGTGGAAATCAGTGATCAGTGCTGCAGTAGCAGGTAAGCTGCCATGGCGCGTCTCTCGGTGAGCACTGCGGATGATCAGGGCTCGAAGGAATGTGGTCGGAGTGTCCTTCGGAATGATGGGACAGTAAGATACCGACCCCGCCGCTGACCCAGTACGGAAAGCCAGATACGAGACTCGCTGGATTCCCTTGACGATACAGCGGAAGATGGGACCACAAGGACGCAAGACCGAGCTTTTGGGGTTGTCCACAGCCTCGCCGTACTTAGCACTGACCTGCTGTACACAGCGTGCTGCCAACTGATCACATTGTTCACGGTCAAAGTCAGGTATCTCCAGCTCACTCTTCTTGGCGTGGCATCGGAGGAGAGACAGTATGCTCCGAGCGGCCCAAACGAGACGAGCTAGTTGTGAGATATCATAGCTATGACGCGCGAACCTTTCTATGACCGGCTCACTACCATCCGACGGTGCCTCGCAAACCCGAAAGACCTTATCACTGTCATATCCGAGTAGAGACACTGTGTCCAAGGCCGACGCCCCTCTTGTCAGGCCATGAGCGGCCAAGCTAAACGGGTAACTGAGAGGGTTGTCGACTCTGGTATGAGCGAGATCAAGAGCACATAGAGCTTCGTCGGTGACCGCTACATCCTCGGCGTCGGGTTCCCACCCTGGATCCAATGGATCCTTAGAACTGAGCTTAGCCCAACCGATACCGGTACGTGTAGGGTCCCTCGGAAGATCCTCACTGTCGCCGATACTACAGAGACAATCAGCTAGACTCTTACCGTTGGGAGTACTCCTGTCGTAAGCACGCGACAGAGCATCCGCCAACTGATTCTTGTGGCCGGCGACATGGCATATCCGCAAGGAGCACAGAGATCTCAGTGCGACCAACTCAGCATGAAGTCCATCCAGGAGACGGGCGATTGCTCGACGCTCAATGGCTCGAGATGCCTCCACTATTTCGGGACTATCACTGCTTTGCGACCATAGGACACACGACTTATTGTCACATAGGATCGTGACCGATGGTTTGTTGGCCGACCCACATGTACTCCTCTGACGGAAATGTAGGAAGTCACTCAAATCCTGGAGCATGCGTAGCAACATACACAGCTCCCTTCGATTGCTGTGCCACGAACGTTCTCCTTTACGCCATCGAACCGCGCAAGAGAGAATAACCGTGCCTTCGACAGTGCGAATCACATAGCCACCTCCACTGTTCGACGCGTCGCAAACAGCCTCTAACTCTAGGCTCTGACAGTCATCGAACCGCACAGGAGAGGAATGTTCACAGGTTTCAGAGCAAAGATCTTCCATCCATTGAAGGATGCAATTGAGAGCAGATCTAGCATCTCCTGTGAGAGCACTCAGATCGATAGCCGATGCCCAGTCAACCTTGGCATACAGCTTACCAATCAAGGCACGGAGGGCATCCGCGCAACTGCGCGCCCAAACATGCTGTTGGCCCGGATCGAAGGCCAAGCAGCCGGCGCCCTTGAAGCATCGCCTTTTGGTGGTGACTTCCTTTTCCTTGATGTCCGCCAAAAACTTGACCACCTGCCTGATACGCCGAGACCGATCGCAGTTGAGAATTAACCGTTCTCCTGCGTAACGGAGCTTGACGCCTAGGAGGATTCCTTCATCGGCGATCTCTAATTCTAGACCTGCCTCCTCCAAGCAGCTACGTAACTCGTCACGGCGACAGTCGGCGCACAAGACGGACACTTTCCTGAGCTGTGCATCGAAACCTGCTCGTAAGAGCAGCGACAGCAACAGCTTGAATTGGATGATCGTGGCTCTGGTCGGACCCGAGACGCACAGATCATCAACAAAAATGAACAACAGCACCAGGCAGAGCAGCGCGACGGACAAGTCGCATGACCTCAGCGAACCTCCCAGCCGACCCAGACCGCCACTCAGGCCCGAAGGTCCGAAGACCACTCCGAAGCACATCCTGATGCTCTGGAACAGGAACTCATTGCTGTCCCCGGTCTCCAACAGAAGGGTGGTGTTTGCCAAACGGCACTTGTAAAACGCCGACCGAGCATCGGCAAGGCCGATACATTCCCGAGACTCTGCTCGTAACGCCCCCAACACGAAGGAAATGGGAGGTTGATCGTTACCTGCTGGACTCAGGGTACGATTGTAGGGTCGGAAATCCACCACTAGTCTAGCCTTTTTGCGTGTCTCATTCGGAGGAATGAGGAACACCTGGGCGGCTGCGCGTGAAGTACCCTGCTGTCTCGGAACCACAGCATCACGAGCGACCGGAACCCACCAGTTAGAAGCTAGATATTCGGAGACCAACCTTTTATACTCCTTTTGTAGCTCAGCTGGCAGACGAAGGTACAACGACCGTGCATAAGAGGCTCCCTGATCTGATGATCCCCTCGGCTCTGGGACTCGGACCTCACAAACGTGAGTTTGAACACCCGGGAGGTCTACGAACTCGCACGGTAATAACTTGCGCACGCGGCTATGATACGCCTGGTTGGTGCGTGGCAAAGATACCCATCCTTCGTCTACAACAGAGCTCAATAATCGATCGACGCATGAACTCTCCTCCTTCGTTAGCTTGGGCAGTAGGATTCCACTAGCCTCAGCTGACGACTGTAAAGGAGCGTCGATACCTGTCAATGGGGTGAGGTGACAGAGGACATCATCAACCGACCCGACAGACTCAATGAGTCGACAAACCACATCGTCGGGCAGACCCTGTTCGTCACTGGGAGCACCATTACGGAAAACACATCTCCCATTGATAAAACCCTGACGAACACCGTAGAGTACAAGCCCCCACCGGTCAATGAGCTCACGTCCTGCAAGGACCTTATACTGTCCACCGAGAGGCACTGATGAACATACAAGGACCCTCAACCTACACCGCTGATAATCACAGGCTAGATCGAGACCATCCTCAGTGAAGACAGCTATAGCACACGAAACACCGTAGCTGACACGGGTGACCGTGCCGTCGGCCAATGATATAGATAACGGATCGGTGCTACAGAGATCGAGGCCGTCACACTCTGATAGATCACGAACTAGCAAATAGGAACCGCCTGCGGCTGTATCAATGATACAGGTGGCAGGATAAACAGTAGGAGAGTCAGAGCTCATGCCCCGCCTGAGCGAAGCGCTGAGGTGAATCTCATCAGGCAGACTGGGGTTACTGAGTGCCCTGATCTGGTCATCTATACCCGTGAGAAGACGACCGGCACTACCCACATCCCCATCTGCAGAAGATGATATACAGCAGGTTGCATCAATCGGGCATCCGGGGAGAACGGCTTCCTGCAAACGTTTCGCCCCATCATTTACCCTTGTTAGTTTCCCGACACCGGAGCTGGTGTCGACGGACCTGCCGTGGGTTCGCCCCTCGGCCTGAACTCCCAGGTGCGAAACTGGTCCCTAGGAAGAGCCTGCACCTTGCTAGCACCCACATTACTATCCTTGAAGCCGGCAAAGAAATATCTCATTCCCTGCTTGTTGAACCTTGGGATGAGACTGCCAGGGGCTAGCAAAGACGTGAGGGTGTTCTCGTCTCGACAGCCACGACCGGTTACTCCATAAACTACGGAGAACCGAGCGGCGAATGACGATAGAGACTCCCCGCGCTCTCCTCCATTCTTGTCTTTCTGTTGCCGTCCGTCACTCGGTTGGATGATGCGCACTGAATCTTGCCCACCATCCCGTGCACCTGGCTTCTGACTGAGAAGACTCCCCACCTCTTCCGACAGCCTGCACTCGGCCAAGATATACTCGACAATGGTGTCATGAGTGCTGCAGGTCGGAGAGTGGAACATAACAGAGGTCTCCCAGTCCTGCTCGCAACCTGTGTCTTGACGGAGACGACATCGCCGAATGACGCCTGTAGCCACATCCTTCGGCAGACATGATACTACTCGTCTCACGAGGTGACGCTCTTGTGCACGATCTCCCGGAAACACTACTCTGTAGAGGTCCCCAATGGAGATTGCATCCTTGACGAAGGAGTCAGCTTCCTTGGCTGAAGAGAATCGCAGCTTCTTCAGCCGTTGCTCCAGCTCAGCAGCCAACACTGTTCGTCTCGCGAACTTATCCTTCAAGGCTCTTGTCACCGTGACCCAAGTGGCCCCATCTATGTCACAAGCGTTGTTGGCGGTATCGTGACAGTCAGGAACTTCTTTGAGGGTACTCAGAAGCTTCTCCTTACAAGCATTTGCCAGGTGCCCGTGCGGCACGAACTGGTCATTGATGAACCTTCCGGCGTTAGCTTCTACAAGGATAGACTCCACCCTTCTGATATGGGCGGTGACTCTGAAGATATCCCTTAGGCCACTGATACTGAGCTTCCCTACGGTACCGGCATCACAGAACGGTTTACCTGTCACCGCAGGAGCTGCTCTCTGTTGCGAACGACCACGCTCCATGTGCATCTGGTACTCTTGCCCCTGATCGCGAGCACACCTCGCCGCCTCGGATATCGAATCTTCCGGGCGAAGGTTGACCATTTCCACCGGCTGCGTGGGAGGCAGAATGGAACCTGCTCCCCGACCCGATGAGGCACGGGATTGAGATGTCAAGTCGAATCTCTCGACCTCATGGTGGGTGGATCGAACAGGCGCTCGGGCAGGTGGAGGCTGTGACGGGGTGATTCGAAGAAAACCCTGGTTAAGCTCCTGGTTCAGAACTGGCAGAGGTGCATTGGCGGATGAGTGGACATGCTCTTGTTGCTGGCTCTCGAATAACATGGCTCGTGGACTAACCCTTCCACTGATCAATGATCGCTGATCACCCTCGGAACCTATGTCGAACCGCAATTGCGCTCGACTCGACGCCCCTGATCGCGATCCTGCCGATACTCTAGAGCGAGCAATCTCGCGCGAATTACGCTCGTTGAGCTGGTCGTACCTCATTTCCAGCGCAAGAACATACGCGCCTGCCTCAGCCAAAGCCTCTCGCCACTGATCTACCTCTTCGCCGAGCTTAGCCACCAACGCCTCATCGTCCCCGTCAGTGATAATGATGTTATCAGCCTGCTCTTCAAGGCGTCTGATCTGTCCGCGGATCCGGCCTTTACGAATTCTGGCCTTCCTGAGCTCACTCGCCAGAGACTTCGTTGACTCGAAAGCCTCGGCGGACTCGATCCACGACTGCCGAAGTTGAACTGGCACCTGACTCTGTGCCCCACCGTCGGCAACTGCGATTGACGTTTGCTGAACCTCGCCGTTGATGAGCTCGTCCTGGAGGTGTTCGGAAGGTGGAGGTGTCGCCATGATGTAACACTTTAACCAAACGAGCCGATTGGCGCAAAATAATAACTCTTACTAAAAACAGGGCAATCGTGCAAGGGCATGGTGAACAGCGATCAACTCAACCACAGATCATCGCATTAATTAACTATCGCTCGCCCTTTAACACAATCCTCATCACCACTTGGTTTACTTAGTGTCCACTTAGTGTCCACTTGGTTTACTTAGTGTCCACTTAGTGTCCACTTGGTTTACTTAGTGTCCATTTAGTGTCCACTTGGTTTACTTAGTGTCCACTTAGTGTCCACTTGGTTTACTTAGTGTCCACTTAGTGTCCACTTGGTTTACTTAGTGTCCACTTAGTGTCCACTTGGTTTACTTAGTGTCCACTTGGTTTACTTAGTGTCCACTTAGTGTCCACTTGGTTTACTTAGTGTCCACTTAGTGTCCACTTGGTTTACTTAGTGTCCACTTAGTGTCCACTTGGTTTACTTAGTGTCCACTTAGTGTCCACTTGGTTTACTCACTGTCCACTTAGTGTCCACTTGGTTTACTTAGTGTCCACTTAGTGTCCACTTGGTTTACTTAGTGTCCACTTAGTGTCCACTTGGTTTACTTAGTGTCCACTTAGTGTCCACTTGGTTTACTTAGTGTCCACTTAGTGTCCACTTGGTTTACTTAGTGTCCACTTAGTGTCCACTTGGTTTACTTAGTGTCCATTTAGTGTCCACTTGGTTTACTTAGTGTCCACTTAGTGTCCACTTGGTTTACCCATTTACTTAGTGTCCACTTAGTGTCCACTTGGTTTACTTAGTGTCCACTTTTAGTGTCCACTTGGTTTTACTTAGTGTCCATTTAGTGTCCACTTGGTTTACTTAGTGTCCACTTAGTGTCCACTTGGTTTACTTAGTGTCCACTTAGTGTCCACTTGGTTTACTTAGTGTCCACTTGGTTTACTTAGTGTCCACTTGGTTTACTTAGTGTCCACTTGGTTTACTTAGTGTCCACTTAGTGTCCACTTGGTTTACTTAGTGTCCACTTAGTGTCCACTTGGTTTACTTAGTGTCCACTTAGTGTCCACTTGGTTTACTTAGTGTCCACTTAGTGTCCACTTGGTTTACTTAGTGTCCACTTAGTGTCCACTTGGTTTACTTAGTGTCCACTTGGTTTACTTAGTGTCCACTTAGTGTCCACTTGGTTTACTTAGTGTCCACTTAGTGTCCACTTGGTTTACGTAGTGTCCACTTAGTGTCCACTTGTTTACTTAGTGTCCACTTAGTGTCCACTTGGTTTACTTAGTGTCCACTTAGTGTCCACTTGGTTTACTTAGTGTCCACTTAGTGTCCACTTGGTTTACTTAGTGTCCACTTGGTTTACTTAGTGTCCACTTAGTGTCCACTTGGTTTACTTAGTGTCCACTTAGTGTCCACTTGGTTTACTTAGTGTCCACTTAGTGTCCACTTGGTTTACTTAGTGTCCACTTAGTGTCCACTTGGTTTACTTAGTGTCCACTTAGTGTCCACTTGGTTTACTTAGTGTCCACTTGGTTTACTTAGTGTCCACTTAGTGTCCACTTGGTTTACTTAGTGTCCACTTAGTGTCCACTTGGTTTACTTAGTGTCCACTTAGTGTCCACTTGGATTACTTAGTGTCCACTTAGTGTCCACTTAGTGTCCACTTGGTTTACTTAGTGTCCACTTAGTGTCCACTTGGTTTACTCACTGTCCACGTAGTGTCCACTTGGTTTACTTAGTGTCCACTTAGTGTCCACTTGGTTTACTTAGTGTCCACTTAGTGTCCACTTGGTTTACTTAGTGTCCACTTAGTGTCCACTTGGTCCACTTAGTTACCTCAGTTAGTCAGACTCACCTCAGCATTAAAGACGTCTATTGCGTTGGGCGGATTGGGGTACATTGGAGTCTCACCCGTGTTGTGTAAACGCACAACGCATGACGCAACACGAAATAGACGATTTCAGTCTGAAATCTGAAATTTTCAGAGCTCGAAACGCGAAAAACGCGTAAGCGTTGAATATACCGTCATGATGTCATCATCGGCGTCATCCCTAACGCGTTGGCATAACGCGCGAGGAGCAAAACACACGCCAACCATCATTGACAGCACTTAAATTAAGCGGCGGTCCCAATACCAGTTTGCTAATGATAAAGGAAATCGAAGTTAATTAAGATTCTATGGGCGCTAACCATCCTGGGGGTCTTATTCCCAGCTTTGCGGATGATGTGAACCTGGACGGTGGCGCACAACTTGGGCGGCACAAGCTGCGTCTCAAGCTGGATCAGAGTCTGGGCTTCAGACTCAGAGTTGCTAAGAGTTCGTAACGCGCTGATAGGCTAAATTTCACAGTTTTCGTCGGCCACTAGGAGTTTTGACTTCAGACTGGGAGGGTATCCAAAGGACTATTTGAGGATCTTCAGTGAGCTCACCGCTCCGTGGCAATACCCTGAGACGATAAAATGCTAAAAAACTCGAGATGCTAAAAATTTGTTGCCCCACTTACCGTCCACATACGTGACTTCGACCGGCTCTTCTTCGTGCGGCCGATGGAGTCCTCGGTGTCGTCCCAACTCATCACTCTTTTCTTCGCTGACGCCTGCCTGACCTCCGTGTTTTGCGTGATCGCCGACACGCTCGCGGACGTCCTGGAGAATAAAACAATACACAAACAACCACTAGCGGTGGTAGTGCCGGCGTTCGCGGATGTGAAGGACGAAGTTTGGAGAACTGCATCCTCACAGCAGCTTTTCACTCAATTCTTAAATTCACATAGGAGATGCACTTGCGAAACTTAAACTGCTTGTCAACGCTGTAAATCACCTGTCAACTCGCCAAATCTTGAACGGAAACTTGACAGAAAACTTAATCGCGGGTTTCGCAATATCCATTCTTGGGTACGAAGTTTTCGCCACTTCCAAGTGCATCTCCACTGTGTCTCACAATGAACGGCTTGATTACTCTTAGGCGGTCGTACTGTCCATATCATTCGCATGAAAATTGCGCTTATAGAGTAGATATTGTTTCTATTATGAAAGATGGAAGGCGACTCGCGGGAGTTTGATGTCGAAAACGCCCGGCATGATAACTCCACTTTATTCAAATTTTACGTAAGCCACACGTTCGTTTATTTATCCAAATTTTTAGTAGCCACACGTTTATGACACCAAGATCGTAGAAAACGGTTACGATGAAATGTTGCAAATCACGTTGCGTAGGTACTATGCAAGGAATATACACATCATGCCTCGGCAACATATATACATCCTCACCGACGATGCTCAAACCGTCAACTCAATCCCACGTACTCTTGTAAATCCGCGTCCTCGCTGTTGACAATCGAAGTATCGGAGAAGGACAATCTGAAGAAGGACAGAATACGCGCGTTCTCAAGCAGAGCTAGCTCCTGGAAAACCTCTCGTCACTCACGAATCCTCCCCTAAAGTTTTTTCCCTAGAACTCTTAGGGGCCTCAGCACTGTGCCTGCAAAGGGAGGAAGCGCCAAATCAACAGTATGGTGGGAAAATGACGTAGAGAATCTATGTAAGGGTACTCATGCTGATATTGAGGGACGAAAAACTCGATTATACTTACTCTTGTCCACCTTCGGACTCGTTGTCGTCAGAGACAGTAATGGAGCAGGAGATTCTGAAGAGCACGGAATATGCGCGTACAGTAGCCCGGCAGATAGTAGTAAAGCACAAGCCCAGATGCATTATTGAAGGCACATCTCGTCACTTACGGAATCTCATCATCCGAACTAGCAAAATGAGCGTGCAAACGAAGAGCGAAGCCTTCCTGCGAGCGAAGAACGCAGCAGCTTACCTCTCCTTTAGTTCCCATTCCATAATAGATGCGACAACGATTTGACGGGGACTAAGGCCGGCAAATCCGGAATAAAAATCAGCCGAGCTTTCGAGGTGCTCGCGGAACTTTCCGTCGTTGGACATTGTCAGATGGAAAAAACTAGAGCGAATAAAGCCTCAGGAATATAACATGCCCCGGATAAGTGGATTTCCCCAACACTGGAGTCAAGACTTGCTTAAGAGGAAACTATCAAGTCACAAAGCCCCACTCTCTGGCATTTTTGGATGACGCTTGTCCACCTGGATGGTAAAACAAGCGAACTAGTACCTAACTATCGCTCAAGCAAGTAACAGGTTAAACATCAGTCTGCAAACTGCTTATCCGCCAGATATCTCAAAGCCGACTCCCGCACCACACTGTACGACATACAGATGTGGTGAAGTGCGAGTAGTACCCCTTCATAGCTGACTGCCGCGGACACGCGTAGCTGATTCACATGGATGACCAGAACCTGGGCGCCTGAGACAGCGGGTTGGTGCATTAGTTACTCTGACCATACCCACTCATCGACATTTTGAATCATTTTCACGCAGGGTCGTTGATGCGGCACATTGCAGAAAACGTCATGAGGCTTACTGCCATTCAGCTTTCTGCCATTCCTTGATAGCAGCTACCGTGATCTGCCTCGGTGACAGCTGTGGAAATTTTGCTGATAAAATGAGTGTTCGCTCCGTGAGGAAGCGTACGAAGTGAACATCTGGGAATCGGTGGGCGGTAGTAGACTACTACTAGTAATAGTAGTGCAGGCTCTCTTCATCGTAGCTCCGCCTCACCTTTCAACGACTCGACATTGTCGAAAGGTGAGAATAGGAAGATAACAGAAGAACTGGAGCACTACAACGGGCCTAAAATCCCTCGCCGTCTCGAGTCAGGCCGACAATGCAATCCAAGGAATGAATGTGGCGAACGTTACCCATCTGTAAATACTAGAGACTTAACGCGTTGAGTACTGTTGATACTAGATGGCTCCTTGCAGAACTGATGAAGTTCAACTACGAGCTACTGCTCGCTGCAGCCGCTTGCTGCCAGCAAGCTCCTGGTAATGGTACCACGAACGGCGACGGAAAGCGCCGCTCTCAAAGCGGTGAGGATCTCTAAAGACGATCGCCATGACATGTCTCTATCAACGCGCGTCCATATAGCGGCGTGGTGGTGCTTAGAATGTTTGATCGCCAGTGGCGACTAGCCAGGGGTTACTAGCCGTAGTTCATGCCGCAGTTTTGTCACTAGGGAGTCAGCGGTTGTGGCGGTGCGGGTTATTGTTGGTATGTCGGTTGGCCAGGCCAACTTGGCCTACTCGATGGAACATCGAAATGCCATCGTCCACTACTAGAGGCTCCGATGGCGATGAAGATTTCTCTCTACACTATTTTAATTGACTTAGCAATGCTAAGTTAGCATGACATCAAAGACTTGTATCATCACGAAGTAGTACTTGACTAGTCGCAAGGCATGGTCACTCATTGTGGTTGTCAAACACTACTGTGCTCGTTCGCTTTCCTGGAGCTGCAGCCTGCAAAAGAATCTCACGCGTGTGCCAGATACTGCTCCGAAGATCTCCCCCACCTCCAGACGCTCCGCATCTTTCGAAGGCATTGGTAGGCCGACAGGATTCCCCTTCAATTCCTATAAGAGGCTAATGCTAGAGCGAGAACTTCGCAAATCAATTATCAGGGTACGCGCTGTGCTCTCACTGTCTCATGTATCCTGCCAATACGGATGACCTGCTGGATCATGATGATCCAGCCTGGATGTAGTGGCGACACTCCGGGCAATGACGGCCACCGGCAGCGAGATCGCCAGCAATATGAATACTGCAAGCCTGAGTAGATAATCGATCATGGAATTATCCTTGAATGACTACATCTCCTACCTGGCAGAAACCTCCGTGGGTGCACGGGAGCAGCACACAATCTTCTGGAGGTATGGACGGAGTCACATACCGTCGGTGAAGCCGGCCGTGTGGGGACATTCGACACAAAGGTGCAGCGTTGGGACACCAGCTGCACAGCTAGCGCTAGTATCAGACTCTGTTTCTGCCTTCGGCTACTTGAGTTGAGTTGACTCATTTATATTCGAGAGGAAGACGGCTGAATCCCTGCGGAGACGCGTGGGTCGCGCCGCCAGGCCTCTCTTTCGTTTTAAGCCACCCTCCCTGAACCCTGCAAAACCGAGAGTGTGGGTGAGCTCGTTGCCATCCAAAGGATGGGGCGGGCTGGACGTGTCTAGCACCGTTACCAGGGCAAGGTGCTTGGTCGAATACTTGGCTTTCATGGGCCTGCAAGTCCGTGATCGCCGGGGCTTCGGCGGTTCCGAGAGCTCTCCCACGGAACTGCGCTTGCCTCAGGTTCCGGCGCTCGCACGCCCCACTCCCCCTCCCCACACTCAGAGGTTTCACCCGTCCGATCAAGACATATGCTACACGGGTCCCGTGTCACGGGAGGAGGATGTCACTGATGAGTGCCAAATTTTACAATTCTACAACTTTCCTTACTTGTGTGAGTCTCGTGATAGTTGTAAATTACAACTTGTAATCCATTGCCTGCTCCTCTTTGACGAAGCACTGTGCATGAGGGGTCTCCCACGAGTTCCACCCCGCGGTCACCGAGCGGATGAACAATAACTCGATTGACTGTCAGTCAATGACTGATCTGAAGATCGACGATTTGCGAAAGGAGTGCTGAAGGCCGCACGCGAGTGCAACCAATTTCATTCGCTCACATAGTGTGTGACACATACTTGCACGATTCAAATAGAAAATTATTCGCTTCCTCAGGAATCTTGCTCAGGGCCTTGCAAGTGCCGCAACATTGAGACCATCGAAGGCAGTGTCGGCGAGCTCTTTCTTACCGCTGGTTATAAACGGTGCATAGCTGGGCAGGAAGTGACATACTCTCCAGCGTAGGGAATCGACTAGAGCGCTTCTACGATCGACGGCCCCTTTTTGGAATCCTGCCGCACTTGAAGAAAGGCAGCTTGCGGAGAAAGGACATCAGAGAAACTTTGACAGAACCCTCGATGAAAGCTCAATGGAGATGCTGAATCGCTTTCTCTCCGCAAGCTTTCAGCTGTCACATATGCCGTAATAGGACAAGCTGAAATGCTAGCGATCGAGAGAGCACTCACACACCTTGCAAGAATGCAAGGAGTCGAGAAGGTTACGCTCTTTTCAGACTCCCTAGTGTGCCTGCAGATGCTGCGAGCGAGACGGGCCCTGGAGCGAGACGCTTGGCCGCGTGAGGACCCTCATATATCTGATATATTATATCAGCTGGGTGATAAGGTGCGCCTGGCGTGGATCCCGAGTCACACGGGGTCAATAGCACCGAGCGATCTTGTGGACAAAAGGGCCAAAGACGCAAGGCACCATGGAGTCAGCGTGAGCTGTCCGGCTCCAAGGGCCCACACGGCCTCACTACTGAAGAGAGCGTCCGAGAGGGAGTGTGCGGCTCGGGTAAGGCAGTTGAATGAAAGGCTTCGCGCGTTGTGTGGATCCCAGCGCCAGAGAAGGATCGTCCAAGATCACATCGCCGCTGGACCAAAGCTCGCCGGCCTGGTCATCGGGCATGCAAGACATTACAGAGCATACATGCACCGCATCGGCAGAGCCTCGGATCCGTATCGTCAGAAGTGCCAGCTGCGAGAGGCCGAAACACCCAGACACAGGGCAATAAGATGCCCGGGGGTTGCTAGGCCGCAGTGGGTGCATCCCAATGGTACTCTTGGCCAGTTCAGCATCAGCAAGAAGAGGATAAAGGCCCTTGAGCGTTTGCTTAGCGTGGGAGTGACGATCCCCCAAGTCGCATAATCGTCTGCTGGGCGTCCGTGCCTTGTCTATCGTGTTCTACTTTGGCTAGATATAAAAAAAGAAAGGAAAAAATGAAAAGAAAAAAAGAGAAAGAAAAAGAAAAAAGGGGAAAAAAGAAGAAAAAAGAAAAGAAAGAAAGATAAATAAGATAAGTATATTTCCTTATCATTATACTTCCGTTAACCTGTACCTGAACTATTACCGGAAGTTCCGGTACGGAACTATTACTTGAACTATTACTTGAACTAGTACTAGTGCATACCAGTAGTACGATACCAATCTTACTATTCGTCATATACTTAGCACTTCTCCCTTTTATAGTGTCGCTGGTGAATTGTCACTCGGTGTGAGGAGAGAGAGCTAAATATACCATCATATTCAGCGAACGACTATTTGCACGCTTTGATTTCCAAGCTCTTCTCGAAGGTCATGTACTACGTCGAGAGAATCTGCAGCTGTAACAACAACAAACATGAATGTTTCTGATACCACTGTATGTTTTGATCATCCTGCAGCTTTATCCGGGTCCTGGTTCAGGACTCCTTAATCGCCAGTCTCATCTCATCCGGGCCATTGATAAGATGAGACTTGGCGAATTTATTCATCACGGTTCAAAATCCCTCTGGGCCAGCATAACTGCCGCACTGGATGAAATAACTGGGCGATTTTATACTGGGCGAATTGAGATGGACGAGTTGGCCCCATGGGCGAACTGCCCACTAAATGTAATTATACTGGATGAGATACACCCAAGGATAGGTCTCCTCCGAGGGGTGGCATTCGGCATCGGTTCGATGTCCTCGAATCTCCACGATACACACGAAGGTGTCATAAGAACGAGTAACTCAATTGTCGAATGTCCGTTGATATCCCACAGACTAACGCAGGTATCTCCACCAGCGATAGAAATCAGGTTTACGACGGTCATCGTGGACGCAGGCGTTGAGCGTCTGCGCTACTATAGGCGAATACGTACGAGGATGCCATAGCCACGCTTGATTCTACCAGCACGATGCTTACAATATTGCCAATGATCGGTTTCGAAAGAAGAGATGAAAGGCTTGAAAATCTCGAGTTTACATGCGTCGACGACCACAACTTACTGAATCGTGTCTTGAAGCTCTCAAACAGCGGTGAAATGACCTTTGATGTCATCCACTAGAGATGAAGTTACCACCAGTGGGGATTCTCCCTCTGGTGGCGAAGCGGTACAAAAAACCCTTACACAACGACAGGCTAATAAGACTCTTATTATAAGAGGTCACGTCGCGACGCATGGTCGTCGGCGAGTGAACACCTTACGAAAAACTCATAGGCCGGAGATGTATCCTTACGTCTTCGAGCTGAGTGAAGAGCGTTCGAGAGGTATCGGCGGCGAAGTAGGACAAGTCGTCAACCTCGAGGGGTATCGAGCACTCTTTA
This sequence comes from Perkinsus olseni, assembly GCA_013115135.1. NCBI lineage: Eukaryota > Perkinsozoa > Perkinsida > Perkinsidae > Perkinsus > Perkinsus olseni. The sequence continues at coordinate 4,624 of JABANP010000715.1, read as the reverse complement.
GTGATCCTATCTTTGAATATCTGCAAATTCTCGGAACTACTCGAACGGACGCTATATACCAGATACGGCTTGGAGGTCCTGTCTTCAAAGACTTGCAACTGCGTCGATATCTGCTGGTCAGAAGCCTTGCATCTTGCTACTGGGTATACCGAGTGAGAAGCCGTATAGAAAGAAAGCTCGAAGTCTCCGTCAGTGTACTGGTAGTGCTGCAGTTGAGGGCTCAGGGTGAAAGTAGATCTCGGGAAAACTTGAGGGTGTCCTTCCAGACTAGCGGAAAGATGATCATCGTCGGCGAAGGAGATGGTGGCTAGATCACCGTCGATGGGACGAACATCAGAGCAACCCGTCTCAATCTGGGTATACCAGGAATCGATACTTGAGAGAGACTGGGAGAAGTCGATGGTGTAACTGTTACCACCAATGGGAAGAAGCTTCAAACCATCAGATGGGTATCCGGTGTCACTGATGACAAGTTGATCATTACAAAAGAACAGTAGAGTCACCGCTCCGTCATCTTTCACATCAAAAATCACGTTGTACTTCTCAGACTTGAGCTCGAATCTCCCAGCAGGTTGAGCCTCCACCAAACCGAAGAGTAGGGCCGAAGTAAGCGATAATGATAGGATGATGATACTCATGTTAGACATGCCGTGGCTTTGATTGATGAGGGATGATATTACTGTGGTAGGGATGAAGGTTGGTCGACCAACAAAACTGATGAGGGAAAATACTACTTGGCGAACACCCGCAGATAGATACCAAGGCTGCGATGTGCCTTGATAGCTGGGGAAGGAGTATCGATCGAAGGCCCGGCGCGTGCCGCACGCGCGTTGTCTCCTGCGCGCACGGTGGCCTACCGCAACCGCGCTACTACTTAGTACAGCGTAGATAGATGGGACGAGGGTCAAAGAAAGATTGATAATGTGATGGAAGCGTCAGTCACACTGTGGGAAGCGCTAGTGTTTCGTGGTCGTGCACAGCCCGCGCAGCTGTGGAAGCGGAATTAGCCGGGAGGAAAGGAAGTACCCCAGCTGACGATGATCTCGGTCTGAGAGCAACATTCCTTGGTTTGATGAACGGGGCCTATTCAACAGGCTGAACTGACCCTCCATAGAGAAATACGCCGGTGATGCTGGCCTAACTAAGCCGTACTGTCGGTGTTGGACTTCAAGCTCACACAAGATAATGTGATAAACAGCGTGATCTAGCGCATATCCTCAATGAGTGATACTCATTGAGTATTACCTGTACGCATTGAGTGTAAAGCTCAGGATGATACTGATATCGGGTAGAGAGTGGAGATGGTTGTCGCTAAAGTGCACACTTGACACGACCAGGGATGGTCTGCGGATTCTGATTTGGAAAGTGATTGTGATTAGCTTACCCGATAAGGTTCTGATTTTACGCGTGGTTCCGTCTCCTTTCGAATCATACACGGACGCATCATACTCAGATCATCCAACCTCGCTATCCCGTAAAGAAATCACTTCCGAAGGGATTCTATGTGATTTAATGCTGATTGCTGGGAAGTTTCCATGCGGGCGTGATCCCACCGAATGGACGTAGCTGGAGGTTTGTAGTCAGAAGGCCGGCGCTGATATCATCACCACGCGCTCAGGGAGTTGGTTGGCCGACTTTCGATTCACTCGGGGCCGCAGAACCCCTCTAGTACAAAGTTGGTAGAGCACGGCCATTACATCCCTGTAGAGCGTTTGGGCAATAGAAGCAGAGTCCGAGGCAATAGAGGATCACATCGAATGAGGGTGTAAATCGCGACTCCAAGTTTGGGTACGGATGTCCTATGTGCTAGCGTCGTACCCTCGACGTCACGCCTGTTGTCACCGTTGCACTATGCCGGTTCTCTCCGTAGCCGGCCCTGGCATACGACAAGGAGTCCGACATGGACCTCTGTGTAGATACACCAGGCTCAGCAGCGTCTCTTCTGGAATTCTCTTCACTCCGCAGAGCTGAATGGCATCTTGCTAGTCTCCTCAGCTGGCAATAGTTTCGGCAGAGCCGATGACACTACCCCTTGTTGGTTCGGTGGGCCACTCGGAATTTTCGTCGCCTACCTTAAGGACGGCAGGACCCGGAATATCCTCAGTACAATCACAACCTGGGGCGAAAGAGTCGACTTTGCAGCGTATGGTACGAGTACCTTCACTGGCCGTGACGAGAACGGGTAACTGAGGTATGCCAACGGGCCGTTGGCAACGGCACATCATACGCGCTCGATCGGTGTTCAGCCGAGGATGGCGAAGCAGCTCATGTCCTCTCTCGCTTTGCGTTCAATTGCGTCATAAAAACGAGTAACTCGATTATCGAATGTCCGTTAATATCACACAGACTAACGCAAGTATTTCCGACCAGTGATAGAAATCAGGTTTCCGACGGTCATCGTGGACGCAGACGTTGAGCGTCTGCGCTACTATGGGCGAATACGTACGAGGATGCCATATCCACGCTCGATTCTACCAGCACGATGCCTACAATACTGCCAATGATCGGTTTTAGAAGAAGAGATGAAAAAGCTGGAAGTTTCTCGACTTTACATGCGTCGACGACCACAACTGACTGAATCGTGTCTTGAAGCTCTCAAACAGCGGTGAAATGACCTTTGATGTCATCCACTAGAGATGAAGTTACCACCAGTGGGGATTCTCCCTCTGGTGGCGAAGCGGTACAAAAAACCCTTACACAACGACAGGCTGATAAGACTCTTATTATAAGAGGTCACGTCGCGACGCATGGTCGTCGGCGAGTGAACACCTTACGAAAAACTCATAGGCCGGAGATGTATCCTTACGCCTTCGAGCTGAGTGAAGAGCGTTCGAGAGGTATCGGCGGCGAAGTAGGACAAGTCGTCAACCTGGAGGGGTATCGAGCACTCTTTAGTGATCCTATCTTTGAATATCTGCAAATTCTCGGAACTACTCGAACGGACGCTATATACCAGATACGGCTTGGAGGTCCTGTCTTCAAAGACTTGCAACTGCGTCGATATCTGCTGGTCGGAAGCCTTGCATCTTGCTACCGGGTATACCGAGTGAGAAGCCGTATAGAAAGAAAGCTCGAAGTCTTGGTCAGTGTACTGGTAGTGCTGCAGTTGAGGGCTCAGGGTGAAAGTAGATCTCGTGAATACATGCGCCTGTCCTTCCAGACTAGTGGAAAGGTGATCATCGTCGACGAAGGAGATGGTGCCTAGATCACCATCGATGGGACGAACATCAGAGCAACCCGTCTCAATCTGGGTATACCAGGAATCGATACTTGAGAGAGACTGGGAGAAGTCGATGGTGTAGTTGTTGTCACCAATGGGGAGAAGCTTCAAGCCATCAGATGGGTATCCGGTGTCACTGATGACAAGTTGATCATTACAAAAGAACAGTAGAGTCACCGCTCCGTCATCTTTCACATCAAAAATCACGTTGCACTTCTCAGACTTGAGCTCGAATCTCCCAGCAGGTTGAGCCTCCACCAAACCGAAAAGTAGGGCCGAAGTAAGCGATAATGATAGGATGATGATACTCATGTTAGACATGCCGTGGCTTTGCATTGATGAGGGATGATATTACTGTGGTAGGGATGAAGGTTGGTCGACCAACAAAACTGATGAGGGAAAATACTACTTGGCGAACACCCGCAGATAGATACCAAGGCTGCGATGTGCCTTGATAGCTGGGGAAGGAGTATCGATCGAAGGCCCGGCGCGTGCCGCACGCGCGTTGTCTCCTGCGCGCACGGTGGCCTACCGCAACCGCGCTACCACTTAGTACAGCGTAGATAGATGGGACGAGGGTCAAAGAAAGATTGATAATGTGATGGAAGCGTCAGTCACACTGTGGGAAGCGCTAGTGTTTCGTGGTCGTGCACAGCCCGCGCAGCTGTGGAAGCGGGATTAGCCGGGAGGAAAGGAAGTACCCCAGCTGACGATGATCTCGGTCTGAGAGCAACATTCCTTGGTTTGATGAACGGGGCCTATTCAACAGGCTGAACTGACCCTCCATAGAGAAATACGCCGGTGATGCTGGCCTAACTAAGCCGTACTGTCGGTGTTGGACTTCAAGCTCACACAAGATAATGTGATATACAGCGTGATCTAGCGCGTATCCTCAATGAGTGATACTCATTGAGTATTACCTGTACGCATTGAGTGTAAAGCGCACAGTGATGCTGATATCAGGTAGAGAGTGGAGATGGTTGTCACAAAAGTGCCCACTCCACACGACCAGGGATGGTCTGCGGATTCTGATTTAGGAGGTGATTGTGATTGACTTACCCGATAAGGTTCTGATTTTACGCGTGGTTTCGTCTTCTTTCGAATCATACACGGACGCATCATACTCAGATCATCCAAGCTCGCTATCCCGTAAAGAAATCACTTTCGAAGGGATTCTATGTGATTTAATGCTGATTGCTGGGAAGTTTCCATGCGGGCGTGATCCCACCGAATGGGCGTAGCTGGAGGTTTGTAGTCAGAAGGCCGGCGCTGATATCATCACCACGCGCTCAGGGAGGTGGTTGGCCGACTTTCGATTCACTCGGGGCCGCAGAACCCCTCTAGTACAAAGTTGGTAGAGCACGGCCATTACATCCCTGTAAGAGCGTTTGGGCAATAGAAGCA
>JABANP010000714.1:0-21030 GCA_013115135.1 Perkinsus olseni | reverse complement strand
TAAGTCGGAAGCTTAAGACTGGTGCAAGCGGTCACAGCAAGGTATCGAAGTTCCGTCGAGCCTTGGTATCCTCTGTCGAGAAGTACTTCAAGCACGCCTTGGTGGTGGACAATGAGGACGACATCGTTGGTCATATATACGTTGCTGCCTCATTCTTGGATCCTCGGTACACTACTACTGAGTCTACTGTCGATGGGAAACGCAGCATAGAGGCTGTGGTGGAGTATTTCGGTATCGATGATTCTAGGGCCCAGCAAGTTACAGAGCTGAGCCAAGCCACAAACGAGGACTCGGATGATTTGCTGAGCGGTCTACAGCGACGGAGCCTATCTACATCTGATGAAAACCCGACCACCCTGTCAAAGGAACTCCAGGTGTATGCAGATAAGCTGAGGTGTCTGAGGCGTCGCTGTGACTTCGTTGAGTATTGGAGAGCACCGGAGACGAGCGATATTCCCATTCTGAGGACCGTGGCCATGCTTCTTTCTTGTATGCAAGCCTCTTCCGTAAGTTCGGAAGAGGCTTTCAGCCTAACCGGGTCGTTGAGCAGGGGTGAGACGGTCCCGTTTAGCTGGGGACAGCCTACGCGCACTGATGCTTTTACGCAACCGTTGACATCCCTACCGCAATCATCATCCACTTCCGTACATTAATTAATGTGTCTTCTTAACTTCCGTGTCGCTGACGTGATTTGCTAGAGTTTCTGCGACCAGTAAGTGTCGAGTTCATCAACTCCGCAGATTACAAGTCACGGGCTGTTTCCGTAATCCGTACCCTTCTTCCGTAACCGTACCGTGCTACGGTTTGGTTCCCGTAGTCCGTACCGTTCCGTAGTAGAAACCGTAAATTTGCCCATCTCTAGAACGATGCAGCTTTGTGGCTCACGTTCGAGGACCCGTCCCGGGCGGCTTGGGCTGGGGTTTCTGCTCATTATTGTTCAATAAGTCCTTAACGGCAAGATTCTTGTCGCCATGGTATTTATAAAGTGCCTTCTCTATATCGTTGTCAGAACCTGAAGGGAAGAAAGGAGCTAATATTCTTCGCACAGATCATCATGAGCGACTCTCCAAAAAGCGGGTCGGAGGCCCTCCACAGTTTGCTCAGCAGGAAACTCTAACCTCAGGGTAGACAGAATGAACTTACTTCCAGGACACAGGAATCTGATCTCTTCTATGTCACTTTGCGGAAATGCTGGCGTTATAGACATGAAAACTTTGAGACACTACAACAGCAAATCTGATGAACCCATCGGTGCTTCGAGAGGCTTCAAGGTCAGGTCATATGTCCCCCTATCGGAGATCCGACTATGACTGGTACGCCCGGTTCTCCCTACACGCCTACATAATTCCGCCCGAATGGCCGCAAGTCCCCCTCGTAATGCTCCTGTATAAGTCAGCTATATGAGACAGCGTAATGCTCATATCGCTGTTCCTACCCGAGCTCCGATAGGAAGCCACACTGAAGCTAAGCTAAATCGTTAATTATGCGAAGACAATAGGTCACATATTGAACTCCAGAGGGCAAGACCCGGGTATTGTGTTCCCAATCTGTCAGTCTCTTCACACTCTCATCAGCTCAGACAACCACAACGCTCTCATCGCTCAACCAAAGAGACGAGACCGTGGAAACGGGAAGAGTTTATGATAAATACACGAGAGCGTCACAAGAGGTGACGTGCTTCCCAACTGTCAACAGGAGATCAGTCAAACAACGTTGAATATGAGTAATGGCGGTATTTCATCATTGGAAAGACAGCGCCGAAAAAACACAGTAAACTGTACTTAAAATTGGGAGTACATCACCATCGGAAGCCCTTGCCTTTTCCCTTGCCACCAAAGCGACCTCTCGGACCCTCGATGACCACCGGACCAGGACGGCGACCGGGAGCTACAACAACCGGTCTTCGGCGGGGCTCCACGACGACAGGCCTGCGACGAGGCTCCACCACAATTGGACGCCGACGTCTGTCTTGAGCGTGGCCGATGGCGTCACCGACCAGCATCCCTCCAGCCAGACCAATGCCTCCGGCGAGGAGGGCGTTCAGGGCGAAGTTCTTCTGCTTGTTTGGCCTCGCCTCGAATTTCTTGTGAACTATGCGGCCGACACGCTGATTCTGATTAGGTAAAATATCAGTCAAATTGAAGGGCCTGAAAAAACACCTCCTCCCTAATCTGATAAACCACCGCGGAAACCGACCTGTCCACAGGGAAGACCTGGGACGTCGAGAGCTGCGGCCTCTGGGACATATGCGTTCTCTTCATCTCAATATCCAGCTCCTCGATCAAGCCAGTGTACTGCCAGACGTACCTGGCCAGTGTACCTGTGGGTTACTTCTTATAGAATTACCTGAGACGAAGGCCGTCACGGGCTGACGAGGCAAGGACCGCGATGATGAAGCAAGATTTCGCTCCGTCTCAATATGGTTTGCTGCAGGATCGTCTCATTGAACAGGGTACACCCGGCTGAGTCACGTTAAGAATTGGAACTTCGAACTCCGAACGAGTTAACATCGGAATCCGAACCAATTCTATAGATCATTATGAACCCCCTCACAAAAAATAAAACAGTTTAGTTTTCCCATCTTAGGGGAGTTTCGTCAGCTCAGTGCCCGAAAGCGACCCAGGCCGCATCGATTCTCACACTATCAAGAGCTGTCCCTAGCTATCAATGCCCTATCTCCCTCTTGATAGGTCTCATCGTCTACGAGATAACACACGGACTCACAAAAGGCTGTTGTCATCGCTCCGCCCTTCAGATTCCCAGCCGCCGCGTCTGCTGAAGTCTGACTATCATCACAGCCACTGAAGAGTTGCACCTGAAGAGCTCATCGAGCTTGCACCAGTTACGACAACAACAGTGTTCCGGTTACATCCCCGCTGGAGTGCCATGGATTGACATCTTCTTTCCAACCCCTACCGGCCAGCCACGTGAAGGGTAGGTCCATGCCTGATACAAGACGGCGAGGACTCTCAAGAAACCCACTCAAAAGCAATCGAGGAGAAGATATACTCAAACTGAGAGAATGACAAAAATTATTGGCATTATTGCCAATAATCAGCTCTGAAGCCAATCATTGACCAATACCAATACTACCGATACAGTGGAACCCACTGAGCGAGCATTGACCAATGTTATCACTAACATAGTGCTACCAGAATGGAAGAGCATCTTGCAGCTACGATTCTGGGCGACATCGGGCGAGCAAAGCCACACCTCAACAATCTGCCCATCCATCGAGCGTCTCCGAACTCTTCAGAAATTATCACGAGGAATGTAAATTCACCCACCCGATAGAAACGTGACTCCGTGTCTACGCCCCTTCCCACTCCCACCTGTTCCGGAGTGGCAGCAATCCATCACACTGGTCAATCTCGCACCGCTGGGAAGAGGGTCCACCAAGGTCTCATGTATAACATCATCCGTAATTTGGCCCGATCTCTGTACCTGATCCCGAGCCCTCGTTCTTTCCCAGTGCGAGAGCAACACCCTGATCCAAGCACCATTCGTCACTGTAGCCATACAGCACCGACGTGCCAATCAAAAAGAGAAAACAGCCAGCAAGGGGTTGAATAATTAGACGAAGGATTACTAACAATGTCGTACGTGATGACCCTCACAGTCTTGCCAGAATCAGCAAGCGGTTCACAGAGAACTTACATCAACAGGTATGATGGTCTCGTTCATGCCATCCTCTTCAAGGTGTAAGGGATCCTCCTGCACACAACCTCCACCACGACCACACCACGGCACCCCTACTCACCTGTTGGGCTCCGTGGCCAGAGTAATGGAAGAAGAATATATCCCCAGGCTTGGCGTCCCGGACCAGCCAGTGCATGTAGCGGATGATATTTTCTCCTGAAGAGAAACGCAGTACCAGGCCATCTCAGACCATCGACTCCGGACGAATGCTGGAGCGATCTCGCGCTTCTTACGCGTCGGTGCCTCGTTCTGTCCATCATCAGTAAGAAGTTTGATATCATTCGGATTCCAATGGTAGGTCTCCACCAACAATCTCTTCATATTGTGTACATCGGGTATGCAGCCCGACAGCTCACAATTGGAACCGTAATAGTTAATACCCACCAATAGCGCCCTCTGGACACCTAAAGAGGGACGAGAAATCCAGCAACCACACGAAATGACCAGGGGAAGCGATATTGAGACCGGTATCATATATCTTGTGATCTCTCGAAATGCAGCAACACAAACTTCACACCGGCACCAATCGGCCCCCAAGACTGGCGTTATGGTTGTTGCTCTACTGCTTTCCCATCATGCTTTCCCACGTGCTCCACATTGACCTATTTTGTATCCTACTATCATGGACCTATGATTCTATCTTAACTGAGTTCATGGCATAACGACCTCACACCGCTTCGCATGGCCGTGAGAACGCATGACGGCAAAAATGTTAAAGTCAAAGGAGATTGAAAGTCTCCTTGTCTCATCCACTAATTCAAGAGAAGAACGTTCCGCCCTCCCTGGCAAGCCGGCAGAGGGTTCTGACCTGTTAGAGTGGGCACCAATGTGCCAACTTGAACAGACTGTATCCTCATGTTCTGCGGAAGACCCAACTGGGCTTGGCTCTCCGTAATGGGAGAAGTAGGAGCGCTCTGAGAGTGAACGGTCACGACATCATTCAGATCCGAAAACTAAACCCGTCAATAAAATTATATCACATCGAGTTTTTTTCTAATTTCTCCGTAGCGATTCTCATGCATCAAGTTTCGGAGCCTGAGTCACAATCGCTACGGAAAAATTAGGCAAAAACTTGTCGTGATATAATTTTGTGGACGGGTTCAGGTCATCGCGCAAAACTCTGCCCGCCCTTCCGCCGCCATGGGGCTCAGACTCTTAAAACCCACAAGAAATAGCTCTTTACCTGAGGCGTAAGCGGAGGGGCATGGGCCGTGTCAAACGCTTCAAAATTGGCAGACATCTGCTGCGGATAGGGTTTGAACGGTGCAGCCTCGCTGGCGACAACCGGCTCCTGAAATCGAGACTAATACGTCTGAACAGCGGAGCGAAGCGTTGCAGGTTGGCCATTTTTACTTACTTTCTCGGCTGGCAATACAAATCTGTTCATCTGATGGCATCGAGGGCAAGCAGCCTCCGCCTCAACCGCCTCATCACCTGAGAAGACACGTGACGAAAACGAATTCAATCCCTCGGACTTACAGGGACCTCTAACCTTGACCGTCATGATCTCTTGACACGAACAACATCTGATCTCTGCGCTATGCTCCGCTTGTTCACGAGGGACTGACTGGGTCTGAAAAACTGTAATGCTCCATCGAAAGGCCACTCAACGGTGATGGACACAAAAGTACATGAAGCTGCACAGAATAAGCCGCGTTTGACGACCAAACAACAATCCAGGTGGTTGAGCTATCATTCGAGGAAGCGTAGTCCACATTAAAAAAGACACCGTGAACTAAAGGCTACTCATATCCTCGACACTCCACGAACAACGTGAAGGTGCCATTCGCGGCGAGCTATGGGACTGAGCGCGCAAGTGAGAATGAACCCTGCCAAGCAGACAATTGCTAGTCGTCGACCACCGCCACGTCCCCCGAGGGACTTACCGCGACAGTAGGCGCTGCCACTTGCGGACGACTCGGATACCTGAGGAATTGCAAGCATCGAAAACAGTCTGACGACTATGCTCCTCCAAAACCCACTCTGGCGCGTTTCCGGCGGGTCTCGGCTGCTGGGATAAGAGCATATTCACCGCCACATTCCGGTCGCCGTTGGCCCGCCATAATGCCAGCTCTACGTCACTGTCCGAACCTGAGGCACGCCGGTTCGAATCCTGGTAAGCACACATCTGAGAATCATGCTCCTCCGCTCACAATGTTAATCGAATGACTTCAAATTCCTGTCGAGAAAAAAGCGACAGGGAAAGAAGAATGAATGTTTTTCGTCTCGCGGAGCGAAGCTCGTGCAATCACAGCAGCGGAGGACAACTCACCCATCGGACAGAGGTCGCGGACAGCTTTAATGTCATCGTCAGTGAAAGGGCGAGACATGATCAATGAATAAGAAAAACGATCTAGCAGAGAAGGCGCTGGGCCTTGGTCGCTATTTCAAAAGTCTCTATGGTTTTTAGGCCTTCGAAGGCGCAACAGAGGTGTACTGAGATCAAAGACGTGGCCATGTCTTTGACCGCTGTTACCCGGTGTCACCGCTGTTAACGAGAGGTGTCACCACTTAAAAAGCCCTCAACGGGACGGTTCACTTTCTCACTAGCGTAATAGTTCCATTGCATAACAGCGACCAGCGAAGCAAGCGCTTATCAAAAGTAACCCTCCCGAGATTCCACCCTTGACGGATGGAGCTATTTTACAGCCTCATCAGCAGGAACGCGGCGAGAAACGCGGGTATCAAAAAATATATTATATCGAATAAGAAGCGAGTGTCAGAACATACCGTGTCGGCTAGCCACCGGAGGAGCGCTCAACATCAGCACACAAAGATGAAGACAGACCGATGGAAGCAGCATCGTGTTGGCCTTCGTGGGAGGGCGTCAGCGGAGAAATGGGTGCACGTTTCAAAGAAATTGTGGTATTTGCGTATGAGCCCTTTTTCTTCCGAGTGAAAACCTCCGAGGCAAATCAATTTTGAAGTCACTTCGAACATCGCACAAAACGAAGAATAGAAACTCCCGATTATTCATGCATCATGATACACTCAAGCCTTAGGGGATGAGCTGAAACCCCACCCAAAATGGTAGGCTCTGCCAAACACCGCTGATCGATCTCGTTGAGTCCTTCGGCGGGGCCGCCTCACTGGGACGGAATTCGTCCGACGAATGAAGCAAACATCATTCCGTAAGCAAGGTGGCGGATCTCATTCTCCTCATCGTCATGTTGCCGCCGTGACAACCCATACGAGTATCAGCTGCCTCCCAAACCTAACTTGAAACTTCGGTGTCCCTTTATTAATGGAAGCCGTCTTGAGCCAGACGAGCGAGCCCCCCCCCGTCAACCATCAGGAAAAGAGAGACACCCGAGGGGAGCGGAAAGCATAGGGTAGTTACAGAGTCGACTACGCGATGGACAATGCCCCTCACGTCCATCTCCTCCTAGACACAACACAAGGCATTAATTGTGGGACAACTCGTTATTAACATGAGTAACACAGCGAGCTAGTAGAGTAAGCAATGGTAGACGACGATTGAATCCAGATGTTGCTGGGTTTCCACCAAACGGCACCTCACCCGCTCTGTCGTTTCGGTGATGAAACTCTAATATCCACGTTATTAGAGGTCACCGAGCCGCGGCTATTGCCTGCCTGATTGCGAGATCAGGTCGAAGAACACCATAGAGCATCTCCTCGCCTGATTTCGTTTTGCATGTGCCCTCCGTGGAGTTCAATAGTATCCTCTCGATCTCCGCCGGCTTGAAGTTCTTGAAACTTTTCATCAGCGCCACTAGACCACCGACAGCGGCTGTGGCAGCTGAGGAACCCCAATTGCGAATATATTCCCACTCACTTCCGTTGCGCTTTGGTGACGGATGCACAACCCTCGTGCTGGGTACACCGAAGCTAGCAAGCTTTGAGGCCCCCGTTGAGAGGACTAATGGCTCCACCGCTCGCGTCCCTGCTATGCAGAGCACTCCTGATATACTATTGGCAAGGGAGCACGGTAAAACATTTTCTTCTGGCCCATCCACATCGTCGGAATTCGTAGTACTGACGAGTACTAAGATCCCCTTCCTCACAGCCTTCTTCAGTATACGCTTGAAAAAGAGCGACAAGTTGTGCTCGAACGGCATCACGTTAGCGAAGACTATGACGTCGGTATCGTCGAACGTGAGGGCCGCCTCCCAAGTTCTCATAACCTGGGCATAGCTCGCTCCGTTCTCATGATACGTCATTTTTATAGCTCGCATTTTAACCCTGTCAGCGATGCCGGCGATACCAATCCCATTGTTGATGTTCGCACCAAGCACACCCGCCATCGCCGTACCGTGACCATTGTGATCCGTAAGTGACTCCGGCCATGCTCCAGAGGCGTCGTATCCCTCCAACAGCTTCCCTTCAAATTCAGGATGTCCAGGTGCTATCCCCGTATCGATGATGGTCACGATGACATCCTTCCGTGGGAGACCAGACTCTGTCACCGCCTCCCAAACCTCCTTAATACGCAAGGCCTCAAAAAAAGTTTTCTGTTGGGGAAACAGCGGATCGTTGGGAGGGTAACTCAGCACGTTCGAAGGGGCCTCAAGGCTTCCTTCACCTTTGAACACGGCCCGGCGTGAAGCAGACGAGCTGCTGAGGGGCGCTCCACAAAGATAGGCAATCCACAGAGATGCTGTCTTCCAGAAACCTCTGGGACGAAGCGCTGCCATAATCGAAGCACGCGCGAGAAAGAACTGAGACTGGGCTACTGTTGCGAACACTTCGCGATGAGGCTACTGCGGGGGCTGGTCGACGGACCAGAGTCTCTGGAAGGAGAGAAAAGTCGAAGTTGTACAATCCTTCATGAGTTCCAGTCGATGCTTTGCCGAAGACTCCACTGCTTCAGATTTTACGAAGCGCACAGAGCTGATGGCCCGAACAACGGAAAACTTAGTGATTTCCAAGTTCGGGCAAGCCGGCGGCGCACAGAATCCTCCCATCATGAGCGCCAGGTTCTTTCGTTTCGACGGTTTCCAGGTAACTGAGCGCTACATTTCCGGCCCGATAAACTTAAATTAATCCTCGCTTGCATCGATGCTATAAATTCCGTAGTTCGACTCTGACTCATCTTTGTACCGCTCCTCAAGCTAACCCGGGCGAACTTGACAGATTCACCATGTCAGGCGACCTGTCTATCCGCACGCACTCGCTGATACATATGCGCTGCTTAGAATCCAACTCTGAATTCCAAGGATGAATGGCGATCATGAAGCCTGGGGTGCTCCCGGTGCTATACGCCTGAGAACGAGCGAGAGTGGTCGCCTGCTCCACGACTTTCACAGTACAGAGTTGTCGTCTGGTCTGTGGGTCTCGACGTGTGATAGCTCACGACGGAAGCTCTTGACTTGCGCACCGTAGCAGGCAAGCATGTCTACCACTATCGATTGGCCCGTGCTTACGGGCGCTGTTTGGCTGGTTGTGGTTGAAGAACGTTTCACTTGTGACTCGTATAGCCTACCATGTCAGACCGTCTCAGACGGTCGGTTACGTCTGACTCAGACGTGTGCAATTTCGTTTCCACTCGAGAAGGGAATGCTTCAAGGCCAATAGTGTCTCCATACAGTGTATGACATACACAAGCCCAGTCCGCTCAAACAGGAGCAACGCGACGGTTGCTGTTTGTTCCGCGACACCAGTCTCGGAAACAAAAAACGCTTCGCTCCGTCGACCAGCGTCAGACCAAACTCGCTCAGGCCCTTTGCCAGGGTCTGAGCTGCGGCCTCGCCCGAAAAGCACGCGCCTTTTCGTATTACCATTGCTCTGCTTTTTTCCCTCACCGACGAAGGAAACGGACCCTCGAAGCACCGAGAACAGCCAGGAACTCTGATAGGGCGGAAAACATTCCACAAATCTCGCCGAACGATGACGGTACAATGCCGAACGCAATTCAAAAGCCGAAGGAGACGAATCATTATACACTTAGACAAGAAGAGTCGGACACTGTGACGGCTGCAACTCAGCACATCAGTTTAGCAGACCCTTCCATACACGTCAGGAGGATCCCGTCGGGACCCTCCGTGGAGTTATCAGAGGCTTGTCTGGGATCTAACACAGTTGCACGCATGCGCAAAAGATACGCCGACGTAGTATCTTTACCTAGCTCCGACTCGCCCATGCCGCCGATCGTGACCTCTCCCGTATCATTTCGAATGTACACCTGAAAAGATATCCGATGCTCTCTTTCGAGTTGACGAAGATACGCTATCACGACGACATGGCAGACTTATCACGCGAAGATATTATCGAGCAAAAATGCAGCCGGAGGATTGCATGTTTCGTACTGGCCCGAGTCCAACTGCAGGCAGAGTGAGAGAGATGAATCGTCCGCATTCCAACTTGAGGATACCGAGTAACGGAACACAGCGGAGGACATCCTCCAAACAAAGACTCTCCCCACCTTGGAGCAAGTGTAGGTTTCTATCCACGGGAGGGCAAGGTGTGAGCCTGTCTTCATCGCCAGCAGCGTCTCGATCGCCTAATACGAACAAATCCACCTCCCCGACGTGATTCGATCTTTTCTGTCCCACCTGCCACCGACTGCAGCTCCTTATCACACAAACGGAGAGCACACCATCATCGCATCGGGCATTCGGATCCACGATGAAATCTCCTAAGAACAGCAGCACAGACTGACCGCTCCATACTCGACATTCTCCTCACCACACCTACCTGCAGCGTGACTGTGTTACGTTAGTGACTGTGACGCTCATTATCGGGCCTCTTATCGTCGTCACAGAAGTCTTGGGTTGAGGAAGTCCCAGACCTGAACGGAAGCCTTCCTAGAGTGAACGAATGGTCATCGTCTATCGCCGGGAGTGAAAAGAAACATTTTCGAACTCTTAGTAATCGTCTTACAATCTCGCCAGAGGCGTTCTCCGAGACCGACTCGGTGGAAACGCGTCCTTGTCTATGCTACTTCCCTTTTCCAATACATCAACCAGCATCTCTCTATCGAAGACGCTCAAACCTACTGTGCTCACCAGAGAGTTCCTTCGGGACCGGCTCCTTGCAGTAGAGCACTAAATGCCCGGCCTTAGCGTCCATTCGAAGAATGCTCACCAAGGCTGCTATCACCCTCCCCACTTGTCGAGGTATGCCTGGTGAAATGACACCTGTGGGACTAGAACCCGGGTGAGGAGATAACTCACGTCCGAGTGTCCGTCGCGTTATCATCTCAACATCAGCAATGAATCCCCAGCATGTCATAGTGAGATCGACCACGCCACATCTGCGGAAAAGTTGGTATCACTTGCACGCATGCACAAACCCGCTACCCCTGATCTTCGCTAACCCTGCTCTCCTCCTCTGCCGCCGTTTCAGTGCCATCATCCGGGGCTATTGACGACTCCCTCACAGCATGATACAAATCCAAAGGCCTACACGCACGATGCAGGGATCGAACATCAGACCTCCAGGTAGTGAAATGTCCGCGCTACTGCCTTACCTGTACTGGCCGGTGTGAATCGCGTCCAACATCCTCTTACATGCCAAATATGCGTTCGGCATTCCCAAACTATTCGCCAGACCATCACTGAAAAGGAAAAAGGAAAAACAGAAAATCTACAACAGGGTCGATTTTCCTCAGGAAGACGCCCAATCATGACCTCGATTAAAATATACAGCGAAGTGGCAGATAATAAACCCACCAAATTCCCAGCGGAGCGGAGCATTCCACGCGAAGAATATTCAGCGATCAGCAGACACTGACCACGTCGGATTACTTGGTTCCAGCCGGGATTATTGCCAACGGAAGTCTGGAAAGAAGCAGCTCAAGCGTAGAAAGAGTTTTGGATGAACTGTACCTGCAAGAAATACGAAAAATTTGGTATGCACGCGGTATGGTGCGCTGTTACACTCCCTGTAGAAGCTCATGCAGCAGACAATCTCCTCCTATTACAGCGATCGCCGAGTACCTGAGAATCCTTGCCCGTGCGCAACCTCATCGAGCGCGATTCAACTAGCATACAACAGCCCGCTCGAATTCGTCCACCTATACGCTATTTCTACTTTCAGTAGCTGGATATTCTCCATTTCACGCTGCCGCACTGCGAGAACGCGATCCATGTCCCTTCTACAGTACAAGTATCACGATGGCCCCTACAATTCCGAGCGGAAACTCATCCAGACCTCCAACCAAGACTCGCGATTCAATCAAGTTCCACATCCCCGCTATTCGAACTCACAAATCAATATCAAGATCAGCGCCCAAGTCATAGGCATGGCCCACGTGCTCCGTAAATACAACCTCGTACGGCACTTCGCTTCGATCGAGCATTACCTATGGACACAGGACGATCTCCTTTCGAAACTTCGCCTAGAATATGACATATTTCCAAAGAAGAGCCGCGGTCACTCCTCCCGAAGTGAGAGACTTGCACTTCATGCATCGTCAAAAGGCCACTCGCTTTCGACAGCCGGCCTTTCGGTTCTGAGTTTCGAAACTTTCTAGAGTATTTCCAAGTTTACTATCCCTGCAAAACTCCTGTCCAATCCGACAGAGCGAAAGAATCATCCCAACTGGATTGCCAGACTTCTACCAGCCATTTCCCAAACATCCCGGTCCTGCCCCACGAGAGAGCGCTGGAGCGCAGAAGCAAAAACGGCGATTTCTTCAATCACTGTTGAAGGCCACAGCCACCAATGAAACTGCACGCCCCCTCATTAACAGCAATTTCTCAGGGACCGCAAAAAATCGTCGGCGCGACTTTGGAACGGGTTGAATGCATTCAATTGGTTGTTAGGACACTGCCATCTCAGTGATTCTTCTGCGCATCCACTGAGATGTGGTATGACCGCGTAAAATGAGCACCGAGTGAAATCTGATCACCGGACTCTCCCTTATGACCTTCACAATATTATCATAGACCTTCCGACCGAGCCCTCCGCCAGAAATGGGATTACAAATCACCAGTAGTCGAAAATCCTGAGTACATCACTTGAGATGACGGCCCTAGGAATTGAACCCGATACCTTCGGTAAGGACTGGTGAACTTTGCCATCAGAGGACCTCTCGGGAAGGAAAGCCGCGGCGAGCTCGAAGGGCGACGTTCTCTGCAAAGACCAAAATTCCGAATGGTTATGCGCACATGACCACCTTGCGCTGACTCATCTTAGTGGATCATTAAAAACTCATCAATTCAGAAGCAACTTGAGAACCCGACTAGTCACCAAAGCTTCCCAAAAAACGTGCAATTTATTTTATCCCCAAAAATTTTCATATTATACTTTCGCGTTATTTAAACCCCCAGTTTCACATACCGTAAATTCCGCAAATCACTCCCATCATGGAGGCAGTATGAATCTTGATATATCGTCTATACTGTTTATCTCACGCAATCGCTCCGACGAGCGCCTTACAAAAGGAAATTTGCATCCAAAAACGCTGAATCAGCGGAAGTAGTGGTAGAGGGAACAGGATAATAATCAGCCCAACAAGTTGGCAGAACGAATCAACATGGCAGCGCAGGGCCTCTGAGTCGGGGGTGTTACGGTATTGCCATCCTAGTGGAACTGCATAATATCTTCCCAGGAGTTCCCGTTGACGAGGCAGTGGAACGCACTGGTACAATGGCTAGCAATTTCCGGGAAAAACCTAGAAACCTTGATATTACGCGATCAGGAATCCACCGCAAAGGACCATAAAACTCGAGAATTCCATCTAGTTCAAGAGTTGTAGCGGCAGTATTTTGGCGGATGAACCTAAGCCGAGCCCTCCTACCACCTCTAATACTACCTTGGCTTGCTGCCCTGATTTCCGCGGATATAACAGTAGGATGCTCGCGGCCACGACGAGGATGAAAGATACCCCGAAGCACGCCCACATGACCGGGTCCTTCAAGTTGATATATTCCATCATCTTGTTGTTGGTATTATTATTCACAAATTATACAATCCTCCTCCCTCCCGCTCAGGCCGTTGGGGAGAGTGAAGATGAATTAACCCTGAAAATGATCAAGGTCATACACTCCTCGACCAACTCATTCCGAAATGCCCGGCCCAGATTAATCACTGACTCGCAAGGCCCGATCATCGACAAGGAAATCTGGTGGCTCACGCTCGGGAGGTAGAAGATGAGAAATCCACAGTTCAGGTGCTACTATGGAAAACGCCTCGTGCTCCCATCATAGAACAACCGTACTTCACCGGGTTAATTAGACTAACATGAAAATAGTATTACTGGACACTGACGTCACCACCTTGTACGAAAAAGGCAAGCATCGAAGAGAATGATGATGGACAGACAGTGTACCTGCTACTGGGACGAGAAGAAAGCATCATTCGCTCTGCTTTCGAAATATTGCACAAGACAACTGGTTCAAGCGGACCAGCATGGGGAATAGCAACGATGGACAAGACCTCTTCCACGAGAAAACGATCCTCAACTAATATACGCGGTTGGACAGCTGTGGCACTCACGACCGCATACTCCCTTGAAGGAAGGCTGCACGCCGTCACTGAATCGAATGTGGCATCACTAGGGAAGCTCTGCGTAAAGCTAACTGTCATAATAGCAAAATGTTGCCGTGTTCGGCAAGGATCCGTAAAGCGGTCTCACCTTGTACGGTAATCGACATTGCAGCCTTCAGGTTGTACTGTGGTCATCGCCAGACGGTTGTCGTTGAGTAGCCTCAGACGACTCTTCTGTAACCGCCCGAATTTCGGGCCCCGAAGCACTACTACCGCAAACGCAAAAACGAAAAAAAACTCGGAAAGAGCGAAGCCAAAGGTATGAACAAGTAACTCTCCCATAATTGCAGTGAATTCGCGGCACGAAAATGGCAACTTTTCTTCTCTCCCGCCCAAATTTTTCTCCCGCGCGCCCAAAATTCGCCAGCTCCTGGGCACAAAATTGTCTCGATGAGGCACAACCTCGAAATCCACATTTTTGAGCCTAGAATGCCGTGCAACGTGTCCGGTGGTCTGATCCGAATCCCACCGGGATTATCCCAGTGTGCACCCGATGCACCTTTAGCACTTCTGCTGAAGCCAGAAGCCATTGTATTCTCATACGAGGTTTTCCGGCCGAGTTTTCACAGTCAGCCTGCCCTATGCCCCCCCAACGGCGTCCTCTCAACCGGCTGTGTTGGCCTAACACCGTGATCGACTTCCTACTGCTACAATGTGTTAGCATTACGTACCTCCGCTAGCAATTCGCTAGCAGCAATGCTACGTTCTTTGCGGCGTATAGCATGCGCTCTTCAATGTGATGAAACTGTTGTGTGCTTAATCAAATGATGAGCATCTTATTATTAGGCAAACACGCGCCTCGGCCCAAGCTCTCTCCTCCACAGTTAGATCCTTTCAGTGCTGAGTTGCTGTCACTACTGGTAAATACCAATTCATGGGAGTTCCCCCAAACGAAAAGTAACCAAAGGTCAAGCCTTCTGTTCCGAAGCCTCCGCACCGAAAGAACACTCACGTTCTAACACACAGGAGAGGGCCCCTGACTCGGAGGCTCTGAGCCGAAGTGTTCTCTGTCACAGAAACTCTGTGTCCCGTACCTGCGCGCAGGAAAAGATTCCGCACAGTCACCCATAAAATCAAGAGCCGTGGATAACGCCCACCGGACTATCGAGACTGCAGTAGCAACATTTCGTATCTTCTGTACTTGCGTGCCTGCCAGGCTTTCAGCTGTAGCATGGCGCTCATTGGAAAACGACGATGGCTGCTGCTGACACGTAGGGCTCGTTATTTGGGACGTGGGGACAACAGTTGGACGCAATTAAAGCAGTCGAGGTGTGCGGGCAAACGAATCAGCCGCACGTGCTAAGGTCTGGGTTGATGAAACCTATCACAAGTGGGATGCTGAGAAGGGCGAGGGAGAAAGCTCGGTGAATTGAGTTGAAGAGCTCAAATGCTGGCGTGCGCCTTATACTTCCTCCACGCGGTGGTTGGGAATGGATACAGCTCTCCTAGGGTAAAGGAAATGTTCGAAGCCTACAAGGAGAGGTGAGGCGACTTCCTCTCACGGATGGCCCCTCAGAGCAAGTCTACCAGGTTCGGGCATGATTTTGGAGACGATGATGATTACCGTATGGCTGTGTTCGAGGACAACCTCCGTTATATAGAGGAGGAGAATGCCAAAGGTGAGGCTAAAGTCCTCTACGACGTCACCACCCGCCACCTCAGGCCTGTCCTACACGCTCAAGATTACCCCATTCACTCACCTCACCAACGCTGAGTTCAAAGACACCATGTTCGGAAGATTCCCCGAGACCCAGGCCCCCTTCGGTATGACCGAGTCAGCCCTCTCTACACTGTGGCTTATCTCCTCGTCCTGCAGGGAATGTCTCAAACACCTTTGACTTTGATGGCTTAGTCGAAGACCTTCCGAAGTCGGTTAATTACGCCACCAAAGGCTGGGTCACGGAAGTTAAGAATCAGGGGTTATGTGGTAGCTGCTGGGCCTTCTCGACCACCGGTAGGATTCGCTGGTGCGCTCGAATCCACGGCATGTGCTCTGCCGAGAGGTGCGCTCGAGGGCCTCCACAAGAACGTCAGTGGAGAATTAGTGTCGCTGTCAGAAGAAGAGCTGATCGATTGCACCTGGGACTATCACAATTTGTAAGGCTCCCCAGCACATGAACCTACACCTCGGCACCGTTTGATACTATCTCCTCAGTGGTTGTTTCGGAGGTTGGATGAATGTGTCCTTCCAGTACGTAGCAGACCACGGGCTCGAGTCGGAAAAGGACTATCCTTACGTGTCGGAGTACGTTCCAGGCTATTTCTCCTGCCACAGTGACTCCAGCAAAGATGTCATCAAAGTAACCACTGTATCACCAACTCAATAAGAATCAGGCTGTTAAAGGAGAGCTGTTCACATCCCAGGCACATTCCATTAGTCACGTCAACGTGAAGCCGAAGTCGAGATCGTCCTTGCTGGCCGCGGTAGCTTCAGCCGGCCCGGTCAGCGTAGCTCTGAATGGGGCGTCGAACGCCTTCCAGCACTACGGCGGAGGGGTTTTCGATGGTAGGCCACTTTCACGCTGTTCGGCTACCTCAGCAGGGAGAACACCCAGTCTCTTCCAGCTGAATGTTACCCCGCTGTCAATCATGCTGTTCTCACCGTCGGTTACGACATGGGGACCGCGAAACCGTAGGAGGCTCTGCGTGTTATGAGGCCAAAATGATCTTCGTTCTGTGTAGTTATTATCTTGTGAAAAACTCGTGGGGGACTAGCTGGGGCGAGGAAGGTTATATCAAGATCGCCATCGACGATTCGCCCGAGGGTACGAAGCTCAAGCTCCGCGTCGCACCACTGATTTGATGTTACCAGGAATCTGTGGAATCTTACTTGCTCCGAGCTACCCCGTGAAGGCCTGAGTCGAGCAAGAAGTGGGAGCACTGCTCAACAGTCCCTCGGTGAAGAACTCGCGGCTGCTTCGTGTCACTCTTCTCTAGTGTCCACGCGTGATTTTAAAGATATTCTCCGCCTTGCTGACTGCAAGTTGATAGCAAGTTGCTATCAGCTCTAGTCCTACTTCCAGTCCGATCCATCTTCCATCAGGCCGCTCTCAGTCTCAATGCTTTATCTGTCGTCTTAGTATTTGTACGACATCATATGTCGGACAATGCTGTCCGTCACTCAACTTCCAGTAATCATCAACATCTTGCTCAAAATCCTCTGGGATGAATTATTATTCCCTAGTTATTGTGTTACTCACATGGTGTGAGTTGTCCCGATTGATACCTCTTCAACCGAAAATCTTCCGGGAGTTGAAGCTAGCGTCCGAGTAACCATCTCTCTCGCTCGCGGCCGCCATACGGCCAGGCGACTCCAAACCACCATGAGGGCAATGTTGGAGTTTGTAAGGTTCTTGGTAGGGCGAACCAAATCGTGAAACGGGGAGTGTATGGGCGAAATATTCACGATACCACTTACATTCACGATTTTACAGGCGAAACAATCTCTACCACTTATACCACATCACACATTAGCCTATTGCGACCCTACTCGAGCCGGCTGTCGAGTAGGGCGGCCCATTGTGGATGAGCCATCCAGAATATCCTTATCAGCCATCCTTATCGTGGCTAGGGGCGAGCAGATAGTAGCGGGGGAGGAGCATGGCGCGCGCGTCTAGCGGGGGCAGAGGTTGCGCCAGTAAAGAAAAGTTTGTGCCGCGGAGAGAAGATTTTAAGGCGCGCGGGGAAAAATTTGTGCCAGGGAAAAAATGGTACGCATCAAAGGGAGCGAGCGACGGCGTTGCGGGTCCAATGCTGTTTGGGCCTTGGGTTGGGCGACAAGTGAGACGGACTGTGAACCCAGCGAGAGTTTTCCCGTACCTCACTACCAACAGGAGCTATTGTACGGCTAGTGTGACTAGAGGTGTCAGAAGCGGCTACGTGTCCCAGGCTGGGACACGTAGCTGGGACTCCCAGCTCCCTGGATCGAAGGGAGCGAGCGACGGCGTTGCGGGTCAATGGACCCTCTTCATCATCCAACTGGGCATTTAAATTCTTCATCCTCGTCATCATGCTGTTACTGGTCATTCTCGATCTGGCGCATTTAATCCCTACGAGGGCAGAAATCGCCGACGACGGTCGTCGGACGACCTGTAATGTGCATATCGCTGGTCCTATCTTGCTCCGACAAGAAGCTACGCTGAAGCTAAGCTAAGTAGCGGGTGATAAGAAACAACAGATGAAGGATTGGATTCCAAATGGCAAAACTCGGGTGTTGTGTTCTCAATCAGTCACTCTCTTCACAGACCGGACCATTGTGTCCCTCAGCAGAATCTCGTCATCATCACGGTCATTGGCTACGTCCATCTCCCCTATGGTTGATGTACGCTCAGTACCCCTTACACTAGCTACTCGGTTGGATGGTGGTAGACGACTTAGCCCCTCTGAAAGGAAGGTCGTGGACTGTTTATCAAACAAGCCAGCGGTGGACACGATGCTCACGTTGGGCGTGCAAGTGATCGACACAGGTTCGATCCTCTGTAACGCCACTCGACAGGAGATGTGCCAGTACTTGTCTTTCGACGCCGAGACGCTTGAAGTGGAAGTTCTGTGTGACCCCAATGTTGAATTTGAGCCCGCCGGGGGAATACCAAGACAAAGAAAAAAAGAAAGAACGGTCGACAACAACGACTGCGACCACTCCAACCCCAACCGGGCCAACTCTATCCAAACTCGGCGTGAATGACAAGTTCTCTGATCGACAGTGGAACCTCGGAGCTATTGGTATGAAGGAAGCATGGAGAGAATGGAAAAGGGCCAGTCGCTTGAAAACAGTTGTTGTTGCCGTCGTTGACTCGGGTATTGACTACGAGCATGACGACTCGCGGGAAAATATTCTCACTTCTAGCACAGGAGATGTCCGCGGTTCCACCTTCCACGAATAATAATGATACCAGTGACGTTTTGTTGGACCATGGCACGTTCGTTGCCGGTATCATAGGAGCCACGATCAATAACAGTATCGGCATAGCAGGACCTGCTAAGTCACGCCAGCGATACCTGCTAAGCAGGTATCGCTGACGGCTACCTAGGTATCGCTGACGGTGAAGATGATACCCATCAAGGTCACCAACTCGGAAGGCTCCGCTCCTCTCGCCAAGTTGGCCAAAGGGCTCAACTATGCTCTCGACAATGGTGCGAATGTGTCCTGCATTGCCTTTGCCAGTAGTCGTCCCAGCCCAGTACTCGAGAAGGCCATAGAGAGAGCTGCCCAGCTTGGTCATCTCGTCGTCACGGCTGCTGGAAACGGAGGACGCGACATCACCCAAAGGAAGCGTTTCCCGTGCTCATACACCGAGAGACTGGATACGTTGTGCGTCGCTGGCGGTGACGAACGCGGCCTACTCGCTCATAGGAGCAACTTTGCTTCTTATGTTGACATCGCAGCCCCTGGGACACGCATTTGGTCGACTGGTATCCATAATAAGTACTTTCGATATGGTGGCACTTCCGCTGCGACTGCTCACGTCGCTGGAGTTGCCAGTCTGTTATACGGCATGGGTCACCCCTTAAGGATAGTTATAAGCGCGCTGGTGAAGGCAGTCGATGTTCTCTCCGACAGCTCTGGGGGGTTTTTCTCACATTTTGGCGTAGTAGACGCGAGTAGAGCTGAGAAATTGGCTGAAAATACGGCCACGTTTCCGTCTACCGCCCCACCGAAACCTACAACTCCGTCTACCACCCGACCGAAATCTACAACTGAGTTGGTGCCCTCGACGGAACCTACAACTACTTCGACCGTCTCGCCGAAACTAACCTTGCCCCCATGGTTGAGTTGGTTGATCCCCTCGACGAAGCCTACAACCCAGTTGGTCCCCTCGTCGACACGCACTTATGAGGAGACCCCCCACCTGAACCTAGACGTCCATTGGCCCCCAGCTGAGTCGTCCGTCCGAGGAAAGCGCTGTCTAGGCCCCGATTCGGAGTTCCTATTACTAAAAGTCGTCACTAAAGCTCAGTGATACGTAACGTTTCCATTCTACAGACTGTTCTCAAGAATTCTTCTATTCACTGTTGTCTAACTAGTTCTTTAGGCGACCGAACCTAAGTTAGTTGGTCGACATCGTGCTCGTCGAAGTCGCGTTGCACTGTTGTTTCCCATTTGTTCGTCTCAACATCTGATTACTTTTGCCTTGCCGATTACTAACCGGAGTTTATCTCCATGAATGAGGAGTTGGTAACGCGCTAATGGGCGTGATCCGCTGGGTGTAAGTTGGACGCATACAGAAGGTTTTCCGCGTTTTGCCAACCTTGTGTTGGAGTTGACTTGGAAACGTAACATCTCCGTTAAGAATACCAGGAACGCAGAGATGGTTGATCACCGGACTCCGGTGACCGGAGGTTCCTAGTTTGCAACCCACTGAGAAGCCGCGTAGTCAGTTCTGCTGACAGGGGATTGGCGGGAGGGAAATTGGACTTGGATGGCACGAAGGGAAAGGCGAGTGCTTGGAGGTGCAAACAGGGAAGTATCATACTTCCCTGTTTGCACATACTTCAGTATGCGGGAGGAACTCGTGTTACCTTCGCTCGCCTTTGTATCGGTGGCAATTTGGTGCAACGGTTCGCTCCGCTCAAGCTATGTACTCGCGTGCCCTAACCTTGGCTTATCTCCGAAATTGTAGACTTTTCAGACTTCGCATTCAGTTTGCGGTTCGAGCCTCCCTGACTCGAGGTTCATTCGTCCACTGCTATAACTACTACCTGAAAGCTCACCCACGGTTTGTGTTGCGCAACGAGTTGTACGGCGACAAGTAGCAGCTGCCGCGCGCGCCCAGTATTTATGTGGATTTTGAGCTCGAGCGAGCTGACGATTTTGGGACGATTTGACATGTATGATGATGATACGGGTGTGGGGACTGTTGTACTGCGTTGGACTCGGCC
>JABANP010000713.1:0-21053 GCA_013115135.1 Perkinsus olseni | reverse complement strand
TGGTGAGTTTGTGATACGACAGCGGCAGGATTCGAACCTGCGCGGGCAGAGCCCAGTGGATTTCTAGTCCACCTCCTTAACCACTCGGACACTGGAAGCATCTGGGGCAGATAAAATATGAGTCCTCCATTCCAGTGTCGCTAGTTATAATATCTCGATCGACATTCCCACATCCTGCCAGATGCAATGCAGAAATATATTTTTTCCGAAAAATTAGGGGTGAAATTTCGTGAAATCCACCAAATAACCATTCTTGCCATATCGTACGACCCGCGTGCATAGCATCACACCAACCCCTTCAGTCGCGATATGAAGGCCACAGCGGCGTATGAGAGGAGGAGGATATCTAAGGCTGGAGGCAACGTCACGGATGGTCGCGTTGCTGGAGTATTGGAGCCCAGGTAGATTATCGTAATGTTTGGTGATGGTCCTTAGTGCATCTGGAATCATTCCCAGTTCATAGTGAGAGTGTTTTGAAGGTTCGGTGATGGTATTGTAGTAGGGAAATTCCAGAGCTCGGCTGGCGGACATTTTAGTACTCGGATTCATGTTGGTTATTTTTCGTCCGATTCGTGAATTCCCAGCTTTGCGGTAAAGCCTTTACCACTGGATACCATTGAAGGGTTTAATTGCGCGAGTATGGGAAATTTACGGTACTAGAAGGTATCCCTATACATTTCGTTTCGTAACTCGTAACCCAGTTGGAGCTAGCGGGGAGAAAAACACAATATTCCAAATTCATTCGGAGGGATGCTGTTCTCGCTATTGCGTTTATGTTCCAAAAGGTGTGGTATGCTGTTTACTTTTCAGTCGCACGATCGGCGATTTTGATGTGAAGATGAGAATTCCTCCCGATGTGATTACCGTCACGCCAGAGGTAAGATAATACTACATCGCGCTTCTTTTAGTCGATAGCTTGCATGCATGAAACGGTCAAAAGATACGCATATCGCATCGTGCAGGTTCGGTGTGTGGATCTACTGTCAACTGGCCGAGGGGATCCCGAGGGTCTGCAGGATGTGGGAAAATATGGTGCATTTGGTTTGCTGATGAGCGCCACTGATGGTGAGCAGTTGTGGCCGAGTCAGTTCTTTCGAACTCGATATTGTACTTTGATTCTTGCTCGTTTTTCGGGTTAAATTTTCGGCATTTTCGTAGCGTTCGCTCACTGGAGTTTCGCCGGTGAAACTTGGAGTGCGGGGAGAGAATCGCGAAATAGTTCCGTAATTTTTCTTAATTTTCGCCGAAAATTTCTACGTGGTATAAGGTCACTTTTTGAAATACACATGTCGCTGAAAGACTCATCTCCAGAAGTATTTCGAGAATTAGCGTTAAAAATTCACCAGCGACTTTCATATCGCGGGAAAATTCCATTGCACAGCTGCACGACAACCTCGGTCCTTCCACTATGGGTGGAGTTTTACCATTACCAAAACACCCATAGCAGTCCCTATCAGATGCCGCTGGTCGCTAGTATTCTAACTTTTCGCTCAGCTTACATTCCCTGGGCTGGTGTTTCCCTAGGCCTCCTACTGGAGAGATCTATGCGGTCCTTCCAGGTATCTGGGATGGCTGCGGTCGGAGGGCCATTCGTCGTGCGGTAAATGAGTACCGCAGTGATTTGTATGCAGCTATGAAGGCGATGTATAAGGGCCATGGCAAGGATGAGGGAGATGGGCTAGAGAAGCCACGCAAGACGCTCCAGATGATCGGAAAGAAGTAATGAGGGAAATTTTTTTTCGGAGAATTTTTGGCGGAATTTCGGTGTGGAGCGGTAGTGCTTCTTGGGGAAGCAGTTGAGTCTTAGTAACCAGTGAGTGGTGATGCTAAAAGTTCTATAATTGATTTTCGGGCGTCGTCTTAGTTTGACCGGGTGGCTTCTTGCTGTGAGGAATACACTGGTTGAATGTGGTATGGTCTTAGTTTAGTCGAATTATGAGCTGGAACGGACGAAATTGTTGAGCATACTATCTGACGATCATGCATAGGGTTTGTTATGACGGGTGGTGATGTGCTGGTGTTGTTATTGATTGAATTGGTATGATACTGAAGAGGGATTGGTGTGCCTCAGGATGGTGAGCCTAGCTCGGCATGCAGGATCACTTGATGACTGCACTTGTCAAGTCGCTCTGGTGTATGCTCCTTCGGACTGTGGCGTGGTAGACGCTACGGCAGAGGATTGATGATCGTGGTGGTAGTAGTACTGTTGGGATGGGGGGTCCTCAGCTCGCCCTACTGGAAGAGAAAACAGGGGAGCTTCGTGGTTGCGTGTTTTTGTTGGTCTGAAGTTCAGTGAGCGGGAATAGCGTGGAAAGTAGCGTGGTTAGTGTTGGTAAACCTCTCCACCGGGTGTACTCTCTTTCTTCAAGAATGCGAACGAGTATTCCGGGGGTCAGCTATCGTCTACTCGACAATATTTGGTGACAGAGAGCGTTTAACAGGATACATGTGCTTCTCTGAGTTTGGTGTTCCTCGCCATAACTCAATGACACTTGGAACGAAGTGAACTGTGTTGAAAAGTCCAACAACAATGATAGCGATACTAGTCCTTTAATTAAGGCATAGTTACTTAAGACTACCAATTAGGACTATCAAATGGGAACAATAGTATCACTCGCCCAAGATGACATCTATGCGCCAACTTGGCGCCGCCAAGAGACGCATCAGTGCTGCAATCTAGGAATCGGTTATGAGGTGTCGCAGCGTCTTATCTGGGATGATGATTATGTTGTTTTCTTCAGGAGAGGCTTTCTTCACTTAACGACGCCTGTGGATTGTGTGCTGGTTGTGGTTTCTGTTTCGTCAAGATTGGAATTCTGGGGCTTGGTTTTGATACGCTCTGTGAGTGGTATAAGCAGTTTGCTATTTCTATTACAGCGATCATATTTTTAATATGAAGAGGTTTGCGTTGAAGGTTATCAATTCCTGTTGGGTGGGCAGGCGGGAGCCTCGCGGAGCAGTGTTAATACTTGTGCGAGAGGTGTATCCTGTGCGGTTGAAATTACGGTATGAATATATCACGAGATAATATCATGCAGTTTACTCTTTTCCATGGCAGATGAGGAGATCAGAGGAAATGGCCAAGTGACCGTGGATAGTGGGAAAGGCTCTGCATCACCTTCGACTAGTGCGGCATCAAGTACCAATGGGGAACAGAGGGAGAACAGCAGTCGGGTAGTAGTTGGGTGGGAGGAGGTGCGATGTGTTTAGTATTGTGGGACTGATGGGTTGGATCGTGGGTACTCGCAGGGGGCAGCTACCAGAGTGGCTCGTTAAAAGTTAATTTGATAACGCTGTTCGGGTGCTGCATTTGATTTCGCAAGTGTTTACGAATGTGAATGTATGGTCCGCGATCACTGGGTTCAACCATTTCGTTTGGATTGAGAGAAGCCATACCGGTCGAGGCCTCCGTGGAGAGCAATAGACTCTGGGGATGGCCGGGGGCTGGTTATCTTATGGTCATCCCAAAGAATGCTCCGAGCTCTACCCGTAGTTTTGAAAAAGTACGCTTGTCGGCGAGCCGACAATCGAACCCAAATGGCGAAGGACGGCTTCCGTGGTGAATAGAGGCTAGCTGTTCAGGAGAGGCTGGGTCGTCGTAGTTGACATAGACCGTTAATGGCCACAGGCTGGACTAGAGTGTCTTCTGAAAAAGAAGATAGAAACGCATGTGTGTCGATGCCAGGTTGAAGATGGGGATCTCGGTTGCGTATCATCACCTTCCTCTGGCGAGGAGTTAGTAGTGAGCAAGGAGGAAGCCGTGGAGAAGCAGGGGACTGGGAAGAGACGCCGCAGGCGCAAGAGGTCATAACAAGGGTATGGGCTTAGGGGCCCCTCGCCTTTTCGGAAATTTTATTGGGTGAATAATTTTCTATTGAAGTCGAATTTTCGATGGAATGCATGTTGAGGCTAGGTCCTGGGAGGCTGCTCACCGGAGTAGCGAACTTCATAGAGAGGGTTCGTAGCAAGTATTGCCTGCGCTCTGTCTGTCTACGGCGATGTGGCATGGCTGTGCCTGTAAATCAACTCAATCCAGCTCAGTCTTTATAGCAGGTAGGTCTTTTAATACCGAAATAGACTGATAATTGGATTAGGGCTCCATTTTTTTTGAAAATGATTGAAAAATTTCAGAAAATTTTTCTGTGACCGGCTGTAAAGAATACTAGGAATATAATCTGCGGAGGCAAACTCTAGTGAACGCGATTGATTGGTATTAATGATGGCGATTGGGGATCGGGGCAAACTTGAGCGGTTTTT
This sequence comes from Perkinsus olseni, assembly GCA_013115135.1. Taxonomy (NCBI): domain Eukaryota; phylum Perkinsozoa; order Perkinsida; family Perkinsidae; genus Perkinsus; species Perkinsus olseni. The sequence goes on along the minus strand of JABANP010000713.1, from coordinate 16,796 downwards.
TTTCTTTTGTGCAAGTATTTGTCGGCATATTGTCAGGAAACGCAAGAAACGAGGGAGTGCTGCGAACGCGCAGGAATTGCAGCCGGTCGTGGTTAAAGGATCGGCGTCTCCGAGCGGGGCGAGTGACGAAGTTATCAGTCTAGCATCGGATTTCGGTCGTGCCAAGGAGGAGGAGGTGATAGGACTTAAAGAGGTTGGGGAGCTTCCAGTGGCATCTGAGGAGAAGCATCATCGAACGTTATGGCGAGTGCGGCGGTGGGCCACCGAAATGGTATCGGAATCTTCGGAGTCGTCAACGTCGTCGGATGTTGAGCTGCAGTCTGATCTGGAGGAAGAAGGCCAGCAGACGCCCCGATGGAGCGCTGATGCGCGTGGTAGTATGTCGGACTTCTTGTGGGGGCTGGCGGAAGGAGGAAGCGCCGGGTGAGTGTGGGCACCGCGGGGGATCGGTATTTTTACTTTCTCTGTACGAGTGTTGTGAGAGTGTGTTCCTCGTCCGATCTTTATGTGACATACTGCGCCCAAAGATTGCGATGGCCTCCCTTTAACGGTGAGATAGGCTTAATAGTAGTCTGCAACGTTGAGTGCGCCGGCGTGATGGGTTTGTGCTCAGTAGCTCGGTGATGGCGGTCTTTTGAGGGGTGAGATGCTGGTAGCTGGGGTACTGCTGTTGGACTCGATCTGTTTTCCTAGATTCAGTCGACTGTTTGAGGCTCTTGCTGTGTTCCAGCCACGCGTGCGTCTAGGCTTCGAAGAATATGCTGTTTCTATTGAGCCTTCTTAATAAGAAGTTCTTATCATGTAGCATCGATCATTTGCTTATAGGTCCTCTAGTTCTAGCTCCAGTGGATCGAATGACCCCATGGAGGTCGGAGCGACTTTCTCGGCGGAAAGAACGGTGGACTACATGCACAGACTTTGCTGTGCCGAGGGCCAACTGATGCGATCTCTGGCCAATGGCTCCAATGCTGACCCGCGCGAACGCCAAACAACTTGCCCGAGGTAATGGAGCGTTATTTTCGAGTTGGGAATTTCGGCGAAGTGCATCTGGGTTGAGAGAAACTGCGAGGTTTTCCGAGAGAAGCTTGTTCAGGTGCGGAGCGCCGAAGCTGAGCGGATCAAGGTGTGCGAGCTGCCGGTCGTTTGCTAACAGGGAGACATCTAGATGGTGCGGGTCGACTTCGGGAGTTGGACCGATGTGAGTGCTGCTTAGGCGTTGGAGGGGTGCAGTTAGAGTGTCTCGTTTGGGGGAAAGTGGTGGTAGAATGCATTTTAAGTGGACTAAGCTCGTAATGAGCGAGACAGAGCCGAAACAGTGTAGAGTAGCCGAGAAAAGTGGAATTGGTAAGGGGGCCTTAGTGTGATTGAGTTGGTGAATACGCGGTTCAACTGTGTTCATTAGCTCCATCATATTTGAATTGGACTTCAATTACGTCAGAACGGTGCAAGGGTCGTTCTGTCCGCTCGAGTGTCACTCACAGGAATCGCGTCTTTTCCTCTTCCCAGCTCCCATCTTTGGACGGCGGCGTCTGACTTATGGCACTCATCGGTCGAGGCCGTGGGCGACGGGATAAAGCGTTTGGCTTTGACTGACGGAGGAGGGTCTGCGGCATCGAGATCGAAGGGCTCTAGTCGGCGCAGGCGCAATCGGCGGCGGCATGATGGTGGTTGAGGCGGCGAGCCGGGTTGTTGATGCTTTGTCTCATCACATGGGATGGGTCATCAATTGGTCACAGTCATGTGTGCTTTTTGTGTGTGATAGGAGTAAAATATCATTTCTTGCGTGTCACCAGGGGAGTTGAGTTGGAGGTGGTCCAGTGGGTGAGCGCAGAGTGTCTACGACTTTAGCCAGTTTGTTTTGTTTTTGTCGGAATATCAGTGGCTTTAGCTGACCATCAATATTCTTCCGACAGATTCACGAAAATATTGTGTGACGAGGAGTCGGTCCAATGTTACGAGGAATATCATATGACTAAACACCTTCCAGCGTCCTGCAGTGTCCAGTCCTGTAGTGCCTTCGAGGGCGAATCTCTCACTACAAAGTGTTTCGACAAACTACCGAGCTGAGGGACCGTCCCTGAGGGGCGTGTCATTCCTTATCATGGTCTCTGTTCCTCTCAGGTCACCTGAGTCAGGTTCGACCAGACCGAGTCGAAGAGGCTCCAAGGCCGTTCTTGGGAACAAAAGCGGGATGTGGTCGAGAAAGGAGGTAAGGGACGGGGAAGGGAAAACTTTGAGTAGCGGAGGCGTACCTTGGATGGTAGGCGTCCCGATTCTTAGCATTTGCAATATGGCGTCTTGCAAATGCTGACTTTCGCATAAAATTCGTCGAATCCAATTCGAACTTCGCACCTTATTGATGTTAGTTCTCCCTCATATCGATAGCCTTGCTTAGTATATGGCTAAGTCATTGGCAATTGCTTCGTAATGTCAATCATTGAATGACTCATTGTGAAGCTTCTCTCTCTAAGCTTTGCGAGCCTCGACTGCTACTCGTGTGAGGCCATGGTCAGAATCTACTGGTTTCGGTGACGAGGACGTAAAGGAAAAGTGGTCCTCGATGTTGGTTCATGGCCGTCGTCAGGCCAGTAATGCAGCTGATGATATGTCGTAGCAGGATTCCTGCCAAGAGGCTTGTGATGGACGTAACGTGCGGCACGTTGTGGAGCCATTCGAGTAGTCCCCATTGACGTCATGCCGAGTAGCCATACGCCTAGGGAAAGCGCCTGATGGCACCATAACTTCGATGCAGGCGGTAGAGCCCTGGCGAACTAGGGGGCACTTAGCAGGTGCGGATGGCATTCGCACAGGATATCCGCAGACTGCGGACCGCAGTGCGGATGATCCGCCGGATGCTGAGACAGGCCTTCCTGCCTGCCCAAAAGCGTTCGCGAATGAGAACTGATCGAAAAAGAATCTTCATTTTTGAGCTAGGGCGATTTCGTGGCCTATTAGGCTTACTTGGGAACACGAAAGGGATTTCGTGAGTCCAGTCGGCCCGTGGGAGGTGATAGGCACAGACCTCTGAGGGCCCCTCCGTAATCCCCAAAGGACACTCGAGGTATGCGGTGACTGTTACATGCGCGGTCACTGGCTTAATGATCGCTGAAGTCTATGCGCAACAAACTGGCGCCGACATTATCAGTGCCTTGATAACAATCTTCTTGAAATACGGCTTCCCACGATTCGTCATCAGCGACAGCGGCACTCACTTCAGTAGTCGCGCAGTCACGCAGTTTATCTGTAGGCTAACGGCATCAGACACTTTCTCATCCCTGCCTACTCAGCAAAGCTCGGCGGCTGGTACGAGCGAGTGCACAGCGACATACGTCATGTAGTCCTCCGACCTGGTGACTGTCCTCGCTAGCGGCGACGACGTTATCTACCCGACTCGTAAAGGTGGATTGATCAGCGACCTCATTTCGGCCAGCAAGGCTTCGATGGGTATCGTGCTGAGCGCAATGCCCAGAGCCTCTGCAAGAGGGCGTATGCAGATGTATGTATATTGACCATTTCTCGGGAGCACGCCGAGGCTTAGATCCGATTCAAATCTCTCGGAGACCTTTTAAAATGGGAGATCTTCGAGCTTGAGAGTGGCAATTCGGTCTGGCCCATATCTGTCCGCTAGTAGCACATTTGGTGTTGTCGATCGCCAACTGGGTTGCGTTCTTCGATCTGAGTTAGAGCATCTAACCCGTATCCTTGGCTGACTCTGTCATGCTAATATTAGTGATAGAATGACAGTATTACTGTCACAGTAACGATTACTGAGTGATTATTCGGCCCTGCCGGCCGGGTCGGCCTCGTTCCAAGCGGCTTGGACCAAGTCTCTACTACACCATTTTCACCTCAAGTTAAAAGAATGGGACCCCAATTTAAAAACTCTTTTCGAAATTTAAAATTAGGAGACTTCAGTTTAAAATTTAAACTTTAAATCGCTAAATTTTAAAATGGAATTTTCAAGATCAAATTAAAAAAATACGACTTCGTTTTCGAAAATTTCAAAAAAACACAAGTTCGAATTAGTGTAACAGGATCTTGGGGAGATATTTAAAAAAACTCGAACCTCAAATTAAAGATTAAAATCCAGCTTAAAAATATCCAACCTCAATTTCGTGGCACGCAATATGGCATGCCTTCTGTGCATGTTCATCGGTATACGGTACACAGGACTGATGTCGTGGGGACCTTGTGTTGCAGTTGACTTTCGTGTCTACCAAAACGCCTCTTCCTCTGTTTCTCGCTTTACTCCTCTCTTCGATTCAGCATGTTGAGCAACTTCATTGCCAGCTGGTCGAGCCAGGCTGGTTCATCAGCAGGGACCGAAATAAGTCGAGGGCCTCGAATCAAGGTGGCATCAGGAGGCGTTTTGGTAGACACGAAAGTCAACTGCAACACAAGGTCCCCACGACATCAGTCCTGTGTACCGTATACCGATGAACATGCACAGAAGGCATCCCATATTGCGCGCCACGAAATTGAGGTTGGATATTTTTAAGCTGGTTTTTAATCTTTAATTTGAGGTTCGAGTTTTTTTAAATATCTCCCCAAGATCCTGTTACACTAATTCGAACTTGTGTTTTTTTAAATTTTTCGAAAACGAAGTTGCATTTTTTTAATTCGATCTTGAAAATTCCATTTTAAAATGAAGCGATTTAAACTGAAGTCTCCTAATTTTAAATTTCGAAAAGGGTTTTTAAATTGGGGTCCCATTCTTTCAACTTGAGGTGAAAATGGTGTAGTTGGTCTGCAGCTCATGAAAAATCCTTGTAAAACGTTCGATATCGTATGATCGTGAATGTTTTCGTTCTTCTCGCTCCTTTTTCGCCGCTCCAGCCATCTGGCTGAAGCTGTCACTCTCTTGACGTTCCGTTACGCTCTCGCTCTTCCTCGGGGCTCGTTCCTGCGTTGTGTAGTTCTTGAGGCTTCCAGTCCCGATATATACGCGTACATTGAATGTACTACATTCAGGTATCTTCTTCACAATCATTTTGCTTGAATCACGCTGGTGCAGTTATGTCATTGAGAGGAGGACCTGGCCTTGCCTGTGAACCAAGTGCGTTCCAGGGGGCCCTGTTACACTTTGCTCTCTCTGAGAGTTGAGAGAGTGTTTCAGACCTCGCACTACAAGGTGACTCGAGAAACTACCGCGCGCAGGGACGTGGCTTGCCCAAACGTGGCTTCTGTTTCTCTCAGGCTCGAACACACGGAGTCCGCAAAGTTTCAATGCCAAACCTTGAGAACAACAGCGGAACGTGTTCAAGTCTGGGCCTCAGACTCTGAGGACAAACTCAGGTTTGTCCTCTGGATTCCGGAAGTACGATGGGGCCGGCCATTGCCCGGGGTGTCGCCTTGGGTGTGGTATGTAGTTGGCGCGGCAACTACGGTGTCGTGACAGTACGGTACTGTCAGTACCAGAATTTGGAAGTTCCAAATTGGAACCATTGAGCGAACTACTCGAGGAATATCAAATTCCGAATTCGGATGATGCTGGAGCTTTCGAGAGATTGTCGTCCTTGGACGTGATCTACTGTTCAGTGATGCAGCGACATGCTCCGCTCGTCGGGAAGCGCCCGAATCTGTGCTTCTCGCGCAGTAGGTCCTCGTGAGCAGGGGCGTGAGGAGCTAAGCTCAAGGAGCTTCATTGCCAATTTCAGCTGCCGAGCGTGAGAAGTTCCACACACGGAGCCAAGTGAAAATGGCAGCTCTTTGAGATCGTCTCTGTGGACCTCGCCGGCCCTTTCATGAAGAACCGCGCAGGGTAAATCGTTACATTTTGATTCTGGTCGACGCATTCTCGAGCTTTGCCATCTACACGCCCATAAGCGACGCAACAGCGAGAGAGGTGGCTCATACATTTATCGAGGACTGGATTATCATATTCGGCACTCCCAGAGTACTACGCAGTGACAGGGGGTCGAACTTCAGGACGCAGATTATTCCAAACGGTCTGTCAGCTTATTGGCATCAGTCACAAGTTCGTCGCGCCGTACGGCCCCTGGACTAACGGCATGGCAGAACGCAGAGTTGGGAGTGTCAAGAAGGTCATGCGCACCATCGTCCACGGAATTCGAAATTCAACAATCGAGCTTCATTCCGGAGTGAACGTAACGTGGATGGTCGGCACTGCCTCCTCGGCAGAACGGCAGAATTTTTGATACTTGCAGGAGATTGTTCATTTAGAAGGACCGTCATGAGTCCAAGCCCGTGTTGCAGTGGGTTCCCATGATGAGAGTTGTCTTATTGGTGGACCGATCTAGTTACACTCGTACATTCGAGGGTTGCGTTCTGCTGCTGCAGCTTCACGATAAGCGTCTGCCAGAGTGCGCCCCTTATGTTGAGTGACGTTCTCGCACTCGACAAGAATCTGCCGGTATAGCTCTGCTTCCTTTGCTCACTGCGTTCTATTTTATGCGATGTGGTCTCCAATACCGCTAGCAACCAGATTGGTTTTTGCCTTGGCACTAAAGTGTGTCCAGGTGGCAACGGTTCACGGGTATTTCATCAGGTTCATGCCCTCATTATCGGATGTTCTCTCAGCGGCGAATGAGATCGAATTAACGTGTCATTACCACAGCCTTTTCTGTTCTAAATTTGCCTAGTGTTCAAGTGAGGTAAAACTCGACGGCGCAACTGTTCCTCCATTCCTTGGTTTCCACTCCGATGAGAGGGAGCCCTATGAACATATTGTTTGCGAGACATGACGACGCGGATTGAAGTAATGATCCGAGCAGGGCTTCGCCGTGCTTATGACGAAAGGCAAATGAAGGCCGGTGACCACACGCCGAACGGTTCTGTATTGTAAGTGATCCTGCGTTGGCGTGATTCTTCTGAAGCTATTGATCTGCTGGTTCTTCAGGGTAATGATTGAGTCGAGAATGAGGAAGAAGCAAGGGAAAGCATAAGAGAGCGGAACGAAATATGAAGGTATGTCCAAAAATTGAAGCGTGAAGTCTATGCTGCGGCAGCAGCATTGCTGCTTAACCTGCGCTATGTAGCTACAGGCTTTAGCGTCATTTTGTTCCTTTTTATGAATCATTCGTGTGTTACTGCAAGGAATTGTGAACTACATACTCGGTATACTCTGCTCGTCTTCACGTCAATGCTGCCCAGCACGGATAGCTCATCGACAATTATTAACATTGATGAGCTGCTCCGTTTCTCCGACCCATGGCCTGTGGAGATAATCTTCGCCCACCTACTGTCACTGCAGCAGCGACACTGGCAGTGTCACACTGCTACAGTGGGCACTCTCCCCCGCATATGCAGACCGTCTTCAGCAGACGGCGGTGGCGACTCGGGATTGGTACTGAGGAATGGGAATTTGAGAAATGAGCTCGCGGTGCAGCTCGTGGTCATCGGCTACAACCGACGGCTGTATGGCTCTTCACCATGGGAGTGACATTCCCCAACCTAATAATGATCAAGCTGTGAGTCTCACGGGGCGAGAAATCGGCTTGGATCGAGCAAGATGGGTCGTCTCGTCTCGATGGTCGCTGGAAGAGGAAACGCGCCGATGGTAGCTGAGAGTAAACGGCAGCGCCGTATGACTACTAGAGAAGCTGGCCAAAGGAACCAAGAGCGTAGTTCCACCAAGGCCCTCGATCCAAGGGCTGAAGCGCTGAGTGCCCCTCTAGCAGCGAGGACTCTGCGTCGGAAATTTTGGAGAGTTTGCTCTGTTGGGAGCGGTCACTTTCTGTTGCAGTGCGGATGAGTGTCGCGTTACTTGACGAGAGATTGAGAGAGCGGCTTTCTGAAAGGTTGGGGTATGAGTGTCTCTGTCACAACAAAGCAAGCCGTTCCAGTGTCGTCGGTGTAGACTTGACGGGCCCTATCCTGTACTAATTAGGGGGCAATTCGCTCCTGATAAGTACCACTATGTCATCGGCATCGTAGACCTTGCCACCGGATACACCATGTTCAGTCCCGTGCAAGGCATGGCACCGCTGAGACTATCACTGTCATATTCAGACGCTGGATTTCAATCTTCGGCAGTCCCAGACAGATCAGCTCCGACAACGCCACTGTATTCACAAGCACTGTCTTCCGAGACTTCAGGAACTTGGTGGGAATGCGAATCTGATAGATGCCCAGCTACTCCCCATGCACCAACGGGGCAGTGGAGAGCCGTCACAAAGACATCAAACAGAACTTGAGGGCTCTCTTGAAGAGAGTCTCTTCACGAAAGCTGCTTCCGGGAAGCAGAACAGTACGTGACAGTTAGACACGGCTGGCTTAGTGTTTGACATGACAATCGCAGTCTGTATGGTATTTGAGCTCTTCAGTAGAGCAATACTGTGGGGCGGCTACGGTATTGGAGGGTCTGAGAGCACCTATTACGAACGCAGATTGTTGACCCCTCGAGACGCCACAGAAACTAGTTTTCTCATACGGACTTGTGTTTAGCTGTAGCGCAGAGCTTTTGTGATGGGGGCTTGCAACCTGATAAACCCTAGGTCCGGCGGAGAAACAAAGCCTGTCTGCTATCTCATCGAGGCATAGCTTGAACTCCTCCAAGGTGGTATCCGTGTTTTCAGGCACCTCCCCGGCCATCGCCCCACTACCACGGACCACGAACTTAGTGGCGCGAAGAGGACTGATTTTCGTTCTCTACAGGTCGCATGATCTACCGCTCGCTATTAGTATCACAGAGCTTGAGTTGACGTTATGGTATCGGCTAGCCTAATCTGCAGGGAGAGTGGGCAGTTCTTCATTTTATGACCGTGGACACTGTGAGAGGCAGCCCTATGAACGTGGCCTTTATGGGCCATCACAAAGCTGGCAAGTCCACAGCTGCCGGGCATCTACTGTAAGTTGTCGTCATCGATGACTTATTTGTGGATTGCCATTCTTCCAGGGCACTTTGTGAAGCTAAGAAGGAGGAAAAGGTGAAAGAATGTCAGAGGCGAGCGGAACGGGCTGGAGAGGTAAGACCAGTATAAACACCGTCGGCGAGGGGTAGGTACGCGTGAGAAGGGAACGAAAGAAAGATATCTACCTGTTTTGTAGGGAGCCCGAACTCTCCAGAAAATACTTTTTACGGATTCTCCACTGGAAAAACGATAAAATGCAAATTGTAGTCATTGATCTCACTGATAGTACACGCGCATCGACGGCTTCGAAGTCTGACGAATCCGCTTCGGCATCATTTTCCCGCGCGCTATTAAATTGTCCGCATGTCTGCGATTCGTCATCGTGACACTTCAGAGGCTGTATCATGCCCTTAGGTCGACCTAGGATACGCGTGGATACTGGATCGGCTGAAGGTAGAGCAGGAGAAAAAGATGACCATCAACACTAACTTGGAATACTTCCAAACTCACAAGTGCTTAGTCTAACTCGCATCAGTTGTCTGGTCGTTTTCGTGGCGAGAGACCGAAGAAAATATTTAGAATTTTTAAGCACCCTGGCGACTGGTGAAAATTATCGAACCTCTGTCGGAGCCCGTTTCGGGGAGCATCGGCTGACGTCCCGACTGGGGTTCAATTCCTGGTGCTCCTCCTCGCAGGACTTCTGCGGCAGGAGGGACCGACCCTGGCAACCTTTTCGACTTCGCTGAAGACATTCGGTATAAGTTGAAGTTGGCGGAAATGTGGTATCAGGTATCGCTATACTCTCCTCGATTGCCCTGGTCACAAAGACTATCTTCGTAACGCTATACTAGGCGCATCACAGGTGAGCTGATGGTGTCGATGGGTGGATTCTTTCTCGCTCGGCAAGGGAAGTCTCGCGAGCAGTAGAGCTGGTCAGGCGGACGTCTGCGTACTTGTGGTCTCGGCCGTCTGGGAAGAGTTCGAGGAAGGGATGTCTCAGCTCGGCGAGACTCGGGAGCACGCCTTGGTGGCATATGTTTCCGGTGAGTGGAAGTTCGGAAAGTTGTGGTATTAATCGGCTGGCATCAGGCGTGAGGAGGATGATAGTGGCGGTGAACAAGATGGATGATGAGGAGGTTAACTTTTCTCAAGCACGCTTCGAAAAGATATGCTCTGCGGTCATCCGCCACTTGCGTAAGGATGCTATTGCCGCCGCTCCACGTCATCCACAATTTTTCGGCAAACCGAATTTTTTCGAAAAATTCGGAATTTGGAAATTTTTCATCCACAAAGTCGCGAGCACAGACTCTTCGAAAGCGGAGGGTTGTGGAAGACGGGATTACAGCGAGCAATAGGACGCTGGTCCTCGCTCCACGCTACTGCGGAAGATTACCACAGCAATGGTCCTTGGATGTTGTACAGGCTGATGGCCCAACACACACGTTGGATTCTGCTTCGCCAGCAGGTAGCCTCTGACTTCTGACAATTTTCAGATAATCTCGGCTTCGAAGACGACCGGATAGAGGCCATCCCTATTTCGGCGCTCACTGGTTACAACCTCTACAATCGGGGACCTGTCGATCCTTCCGGAGAGGTCACGATGCCATGGTAGGCAGGGGGTATGCCTGTGCATTCGTTAGTGTAATCCGGATGGTGTGGTATTGGAAGGAATATTTGCAAGTCATGGTGAGTTAGTGTAGATCCGTAGTATTTTTCTGCGTATTTTGCAGCAGGGGGAGGTGGTGGCAAGTTAGGGACATGCGTCGTGAGCGAACGTCCGTGAACAAGCGGACTATGGGACAGGGGAGCGATGCCGCGACGTCCTCTCTAGCCTCACTGGCCGACGTCGAAAATGGCTGAGCCCCCCTTCTTGAACCGTGAAAAAGCGAGCTGCGAAATTTCGGCGGAAATTGCCCGCGTAGGCCTAGAGCTTCAGACGCTTGATATTATTGTTGGTGATCACGAATTGATATTTCAGAAGTAGATAAGAGTCGTTCATGATATGGTATCAGCTTATGTTGCATCATGGCCATCAGGTACAGCGGCCCCTCCCTCTACGAGCAACTAGACATGTTGCCCTCCCCGCACCGCACGGAGACTAAGGGACCCTTCCGGATGCCCATAGCCGACATACACCGAATCAGTTCGGGTAGCAGCTCGGACACCTCGCCAACGGTCGCGGGGCGGTGTCCAAAGACAGCAGTAATCCTGGCTGGCGAGGTCACCAGTGGTAGGCAGCTGAGGCAAATTCGAGGCTGGCCGCATCGCAGTCTCTTGGCAGGTACAGTCGCAGTGGGAGATGCGGTTCGGGTGGTACCGGGGGGAATAGAAGCCACGGTTGTCAGCATACAGGTGGGGAAGGGGACTGAAGAGTCTCACCGCTCCCCCAGGCTTAGCGCGGTGAGACTTGTACGAGCTCCACACTCAACTCGCTGAATGGTCGCCCTCATCGTCGTCTTTTCCTGCGTTACAACCCGGCAAATGGTCTTAAAATATCACCTTACATATAGCCCCAACAGGGACGAGTAGTGAGGCACAGCGCTTAGGGGTACTTTCTAGTACTTTACTGGATACAACTTCAGAGTTCAGGCCACAGCTCTTGATGGGTGCTGAGATCTCGAAAAGTCCTTCGAAAATGGTTCCAAATCATCGCAGAATACTCGGCTCGAAATTCGTAGGCAAGTCCCAGTTTTCAATACGAAAGTTCAACTGCGGAATCTCCGTCTATCGATTCTTTGCCAGACCGGCAACGGCGTCTCCGAGCGTAAGGCTGCTGCCGGTGACAACATCGGCATCAAGGTGGAAGGGGTGACGTCGAAGGAGGTCCGTCGCGGCCAAGTGCTCTCCTGCATCGGTGATGCCGCCGTCGGCGAGTATCGTCGAGTCGAAGCGCATGTGGTGCTGGTCAACTTCCCTGGCGAGCTTCGAGCTGGATATTCGTAAAATACCGCCTGAAGTCGTATTCTTTGGCGTATCTTTTTTTCTGTGCAGGCCAGTGATCGACATCGGAACAGCCAGCAGTACGGTGCAGTTCAAGTCCCTCAAGAAACGAATGCATCGAACCACTGGAGAAGTGCTCGAAATGGATCCTGAGCTGCTGATTCAGGTGAGAAAATGGGTTAAAATTCCCGTAACGGAATAAATCACCCGAACGTTTTTGGACCCTGAACGCTTACGTCTAGAGAGCGATTTATGCTACTTTTACACGTCCAACCGTATTCGTTTAGGGTGATGGAGCGAGGGTCGAGTTGACCATGTCAAAGCCGATGGCCTGCTGTGTATTCCAACCCAGCCGCAGCGTTCTTGGAAAATTCACCATTCGAGACCGGAAGACAGTCATCGCCGTCGGTACGATCCTTCAGACCTACTTGAAGTAGCGACAGTGTGAAAACGTTTCTACTGACAGAGTTTTGTGTTTTGGCCATCATTCGCAAAAATCCGAAAGGTCTTTTTTTCTTCGGAAAAATTACTTTCTGGGAAAAATTAGTGAGACCATCGTAAAATTACTGCTTTCCTCCTGAAAAAAAGTCTCACTCTGCAACAGCGTTTGCAGCATTCTGACCTGCCCCGTGTCTGAATTTTTGTTGATTCTGATAACCGCAGTTGGTTGCCTCATCTCGATGTCATCTTCCTCGGGATACGTCCGCGGCCGTTCCCGAGCGTTCGGCCAGCTCATGGGGGCCCGGCACTACTGCAAGCTGTGCAACTGCTGGTAGGCGACTGCTTCGGTCTGCCTGGTCATCTGTCGACCCCTCAGGTGCTCCCTCCATCCCAACGCCATCAAGATGCACGAGAGGAGCGAACGGCATCTCGCGAATGTCGAGCGGGAGATCCGGAGACAACGGCAGAGCGAAGTCGATGCTAAGCGTGACGAGGCCGAGGTGGCGAAGCAGATCGCTCGGATGAACGCGGCGGCGATGTCCTCCATGGAGAAGGACGCTGGGTGAACGTCCGGCTGTGTGTACAGCCTGAGGGAACGTGAGTTTCAGGTTGTTCGATCCACGTCGCCGAGTGACCGAGTTGCCAGAGCCCAATATTAGCAGACCAGCTGTGCTCAGCTCTAGCAGTAGCTCGACGCCACTGCCGGAAGGCGAGGAGAAGGAAGAGCAGTCCGCTCCCTCGGGGCCACCTCCTCTCCTCCCGCCGCTGCCCTTGGCGCTGCAGAGGCCGCCTCCCGCGGGCACGGTGACGATGCCCCCGCCAGCGAAGCCAGCGATGCCCGTCCGTGTGCCGCCGCCAGCTCCGATGCCGGCTATGGTCATACCGCCTCGCCCGGCAGTCCCGTCCGGGCTCGTCATCCCCCCAAAACCGGTAGCACAAGTTAGGAAGAACGATGAGGAGGCGGAAGAAAAGAAGCCACTGGTGAGCAAATTTCTTCTTCAGAAAAATTTTGGATATTTTTCGCTCAGGCGTTCATCCAGAAAGATGACGAGCAGCCGTCCTCGGCGTTGATGAGTGCTTGGGATGACACGAAGGTGGCAGCGGCAAGAGCAACATCTTCGCAGCAGCCGAAAATTGATGCCAATACTGGCCTAGGGACGTGGCAGGCCGTGGGTAAGGTTTTGAACCATTTTCTTTCGAATTATATTATTGGTGGCTCCGTAGATTCGAGCCATAGTGCCTTCGGGGATGCGACGGTGAGGACGAAGAAGCGCTCGCATGGCCGTGAAGGGATGAACGAAGCTGACGGTGAGTGCCCGGCTGAAGCCGCAAGGGAATATCTTCGATCGAAGAGATGATTATTTTTATCATCATCGTCAGTAGAGTATCTTTCGCTTTGAGGACTACTAGCAGTTGAGCGGCTCTTCTTAGAGGGGACTGCCGTCATTTTCACAATGGTAACACTTTTCTCGGGATATTCGGTTCTTCGCGGCCTGAATAGCACTAAAATGGTAAGTCTCTTTTCGCCAAATCTTCGGTCGTTGACTGAGGATGGATTGGCTTAGAAGATCCCTCTTTTATCCAGGAAATTGCAGTAAATTCCGCGGAAAATGCATGAGAAATATCGTCTTGAAATTTCGGCTATAATTCGCACCATCGCTACTCTCGACGGTGGATACGGTTGTTTATGGCTTGTATTCGTCTTTACTGCTTCGTTCAGAGCACGCTGACGAGGACGAGGGCGCCGCTGCTGCGGAAGAGGATGGCCACGGAGCATACAATGAAGATGAGCTCTTCCTGGGGGACCTCGCCAAGTCGTCGAAGTTCCTTGCAGAGTCGGAGGAGTGCGAAGAGCAAAAGTAAGCGTCGGGGAATCTTATGTTGACTCTGGCACATGACAATGAATCAGACGAGAAGTGTTGGCGGTGGATGTGAGCTCAAGCGTTGGCAACAAGCATGCTACCAACGTGAGCAGCACGTTTGGGGCATCGAGGCGGCATCGAGACAAAAGACGACGACGTAGAACTGATGACGATGATTGATTCGCTCATTTTGGGGGAGTTGCGTTCACTTGAGTTGGGCGGAATAAAACGACCTGTCATCGTCCGCGGCGAGTCTCGGGCGGGGACATCCAGTGCCCGCAGATCAACACATGGACTTCGTCGCTCTTGAATTTCGAAGTCTTCATGGACACTTGAGAAACTTTCTCTGAAAAAGCAAGCCTTCTTCCAATGCACGAGCTGCTCTACGGGGCACGGCCCAACCCAACCCAGGGTTGCACTGTTGTGTGCGGTTCTAGCAATGGTCTTTCGAGAATACTTGAAGGCTCTGCAGTACTTGGTAATTTCTGCGCTGCCTGCATGAACTGTTAGTGACCTCGCTCCGAGAGCAAAATTCTTCAGCTTGATGAACAGAGCTTATTCAAACGGGCTGAACTGATCTCCCATCAAGAGGTACATCGGTGCTAGTCTAGCTTAGCCGTACTGTCGGCGTTTGAACTCACACACACGCAGTCCTCGTTGTTCCACGCCACTGCAGCGACACTCACTAACAACTCGACATTGTGACAGCTACGTCATTGAAAAGTTGATACTCCCGCCATTGCCAGGAAATTACTCGGCGTAAATCGCAATATATGAGGACTGAAATTGACCCCCTTGTGAGCCGCTGCAGCCGATGCGTCGAAACCGAGCTCCAATGGTGATGGCGGTGGCAACGTGAGCGTGCAGGGCTTGTCCAGGTGGACTCGATCCCAGAGAGACAATCTGAACAACAACCGTAGTTCTTATCTCATCAACTTGAACCATCGTAACGAAACAGCGGAGCTCGAAGAAAAATCCCCGGTTCGAACCCCGGCACGGGCGTTTTTCTGTGTTTTCCGGAGCATCCACCACGGCGTACGACAATTTGGACTGGTAGAACGGGAATGAGAGCGAATCCGTATGTTCTATAGAATACACAAATCGCGAGCTTTCGGATGGTATGTGTTCCGTAAATTCAGTCAACATAGTCGTAGAAAAATAATTTCGACAAGCGAACGCACAAGTTACAGTATATGTTCCGATCGCGTCGCTCGTCCCATAATTGCGTTAATCATGACAGCCCACAAGAGGGCCTCTTGAAGAGGCCATCAGAGGTCGTGCAACAGAGAATAGACTCTGCGCTCGCGATATGGAAGACGCCTACTTTCCAGTGTTGTCAGCAGAGACGAGCTGTTCGAAGCCGTACTGAGGAGGTACAGGCATACCGTCCAGGCCGTGGGGCATGCCAGCCACCGGCCACGACCACGTCAAACAGGTCCTGAAGAAATATAATCGACACGCCAGTATACCCTCGTCAAAGATATTTCAACGGTAAGATCCCTCACTTGACGTCACAATAAATATACTTACACCGGAGCCCCTGTCGGATGGTGGCAGAGCCGCTGACCCGTCTTCCGCAGATCCCAGCAGAGAAGCCGACCTAAGGAGGAAAGGATTCATCACGATCAGCAGGAAACACCATTGGAGTTCACCTCCGGAGGTGCCAGCTGCCAGCTGCTCTCCACCATGCGAGAACTCCATGGACAACACTAGACCGGCGCCGGGAGGCAGAAACAGTTTACGCGCGCCTGAAAAAATGAAGCCGAGATGAAGGATGCCTTTTATACTGTTGGCGCCGCATCGGAGCAAGGCGACACGTAGCATTCGGAATAAACGGAATCGTAGTCGGAGAGGGGGATCCACAGGAAACCACCATCGTCCTGAGCCACCGTTGATTTCACGCTTCGAGGTCCAGTCAGATCGAGCGTTGAAGCTCCCGAACACGGGCTCGGACAGCGGTATGTTGTTATGAAAAAAGGTCAAGGTGGAAAATCGGAGTATTAGAAAATGAAAGATGGGAAACATTAAAAAGCGAAAAAAGAAAAAGGAGAGGACTGTGGGAGACTTACATCTCGGCGCTGCCACGTCCCAGAGCTGGATGACCTCTCCCTGAGCGACGGCCACCATTTGGCCGCTGGGATGCCAACACATCTGGTTGAATCTAGAGGTCGCACCATGTAAGATACAGTGGACAAAGATACGCCTCTACTCACCCGCAAGAGAGTCTCTTCCCGTGAGTATCCTCCACCAGGACTCGGAGACAAACGGGAACGTCCGTCCGCCAGAGACGACAATCGACTCCTGACAGGTTCGCTGACGGCGCTGTCGTACACAAGTAGTATCTTAGGTTGACCCTTGCACATTACGAAAAGGTCGCCTGTCGCCTACGAGAGAGGATTCCACTTTAAGGCCCACAGAGGGTTGGTCGAACCGTAGCCGCTGTAGGCCACTATTTTACATAACTTCTCGACACCTGAGGCAAGAGACGCGCGAAATAAATCGCAGGTGGGAGATTCTTTCCGATGATCGCAAGATTCTCCTTCGACGAGAGTGCAAGATTACTATGTAGCAATATAAAAGCATTAACCAAGACGATTGTCACGCTCAGGCAAAAAACAGTCCAGGCCAACTGGCCGGTGATCACCGACCACGGGTAGCCGAGATTCGGGCGATTTGCGGTATGACCAACAACGGATTAACAGCATCAGCAATACGTAACCGAACGAAGCACTGTTCTTTA
>JABANP010000712.1:0-21063 GCA_013115135.1 Perkinsus olseni | reverse complement strand
TCTTCTGGAGGTATGGACGGAGTCACATACCGTCGGTGAAGCTCGGCCGTGTGGGGACATAATGTCCCGGACATTCGACACAAAGGTGCAGCATTGGGACACCAGCTGCACAGCTAGCGCTAGGATCAGACTCTGTTTCTGCCTTCGGCTACTCGAGTTGAGTTGACTCATTCATATTCGGGAGGAAGACGGCTGCGTCCCTGCGGAGACGCGTAGGTCGCGCCGCCAGGCCTCTCTCTCGCTTCAAGCCACCCTCCCTGAACCCTGCAAAACCGAGAGTGTGGGTGGGCTCGTCACCATCCAAACAATGGGGCGGGCTGGACGTGTCTAGCACCGTTACCAGGGCAAGGTGCTTGGTCGAATACTCGGCTTTCATGGGCCTGCAAGTCCGTGATCGCCGGGGTTTCGGTGTCGGATACTCGTGTCTCCATTTGTGTTCCTCCATATCCCTTAGCTAAGCTATGGCTAGTAGTCTGCCTTACGTATTCGCACTAATAAGTATGCTTCTACTCTTATGTACTTCCCTTGTGTTATGCCAAGCTCAACCAGTAACACAGCTGACATGGTACCCGATGCAGGATGGTTATATCGCTGGTCAGTTTTTGGAGGAGGTGGCCGTTGGTATGGATGCAGTGGATGTTTCTGAGTTGCGTGAGATCTTGAAGTCCATCAAAGGCCCCCTACAACCCCGCTATGACTTCTCGGGTAAGCTATTCATACCTCTGTGGTTTGAGCATGCGCTATTCTCTCGTATTGGCCATTTAACTGCCCACATTAACACCAAGGAATTGATTGCGGCTACTTCAGCTTTGGTTTCGGCCGTTCTAGTGATTCGCGGTCATCATGATGCTCCAATCGAGCTCTACACTGACAACTCTACCTGTTGTAAAATGCTGAAGCACTGGAAACCAACTCCTTTGGGCGATAATGTGATTGATGCCTCCCAAAGCCTTCTACAAGAGCGACTGCTCAATGCGGTGGCTGTTAGTGTCCCGGACCCAGTCCTCGAAAATGTGAGGTATAATTTGGTCCCGGGAAGTGTCAACACAGCGGATGGTCTCACGAGAAATGCCCTCACGAGATATGCCCTCACGGAGTCTTTGATGTTGGCCTTATCAACGTGACGTTGACAACGTCTTCATCGGTGAAAACGGAGCGTCAGCAACAAGTCCGCTCTGCGCAAGGTCAACCTAAAGCCATGTTGACAAGATCTCCGGCTGATAGTGGTTGTGACGAGGACGTACGTTCATCAGAAGACCTTGTTCTAACCTCTCACCCCGGCATTCTAGGGTGTAGTCTGGTCTCTGATTGGTTTGTGATGTCTTGGAGGAAACTCCGGATCCTCCGAGCCTGGTGTCGTGTAGAACGCCAAGCTCGAGGTAAGCCCACTACTGATGGTCAGTTTCTTAATCTTACCTTCAAAAGCTGGTTGATTGAGAAACAGTCCGAGCTTGAAATCTCTGTCTCGGATAATCGTTTCTTATGTATCAATGGCCTATGGTATCAGGTTACCTTGTACTCTCCTAGCGGTGATCTTGTGCCACAACTAATACTGCCCTTCTCGCATGACTTGAAGGACCTACTCCGAGGATTGGTATGGTATGTCCATGAATGCACCGCTCATGCCTGTGCCGGTATTGTGCACACCTTGATCAAGTCTTACTGCACCTGGCAAGGACAGAAGAAGTTTGTGCACGGTTTGCTCAAAGCTTGTGATACGTGCCAGCGTGTCGCTAGGCCCTAGCGGCTAGGGATCGCATCCAACATTACTGCGGTGTCCGAGAGCTTATAACTATCCCTTGGTATAGAGTTGGGTTGGATGTTTTTGGCCCTATCTATCGAGCTAAGGCTTATGAACGTTTGGGTAAGCCACCTTTCAACTATATTTTAACGTATACCTGTCTTTACTCCGGGAAGACGGTTGTACGCCCTCTGCACACTCGCAGTGGTCGCGAGATAGCCCAGGTACACCGTGAGGTTACGGCTGACTTTGGAGTAATACCTATTATCTCGGTTGATTGTGGTAGCGAGTTCCTCTCGAAAGAGTTCCTCTCGGTCACGGTGGAAGATGGTTCACGTGTGGTTTATGATGCTCCAAACAGTCCTTGGAGTCGAGCTCCCTTGGAGAGACGGCATGCTACTATCTCTAAATTATTGAGGGTTTTGGCAGCTACTAAGAAGACGGAACTGTGGCACACGCACCTCTATAAGGCGACTCGTGCCCTAAACCAGTCTTCACTGCTACGTGACGGCCGTATGTTGTCACCGGATATGTTGTTCTTTGCTTACAAGCCTCCTGTGTCTTCCCCGTTGTGGATGATTTCCGCCGATCAGCAGGCGAGACTAGTTGATCTTCGAGAGCAGCTTCGTTTACGTTTGGTCTGGGATGGGGAATGGATGTCTAATCGGGAAAGTGATCGTCTTCTGGTAGACACCCGTGGAAAAGTCCCCCGTGATATTCCAGTGGTGAACGACTTTGTCTTGGTATGGTCAGACCTCTCTGGTGACAAGTTTCGTCAGGCTTGGAGAGGCCCCTTCCGAGTTATCGGCTTCAATGCGAAAGGGCAAGTCCTATTGGAAGGCCTCAAGCGGCCTCAAGCCATCAGCAATGTCAAGAAGTATTATCAAGGTATGGATGCGAAGAATGAGGCTACCATCGAAGCCGCTGTTGCTTCACCCAAGGCGTCTTCTACAGGCCGTGACCTCCAAGAAGCTGACTTCTTCATGATGAATAATACTCTTTATCAAGCTGTTGATGTTGATAAAAATCGAGCTGTCTGTCTGGGCCATCCTGCTAGTATATGTGACGACGTAATTTTTATTGATGACTCTGTAGAAGAGTTTGATCTAATTAATGATGATATTCAACGTTTATCTGGGATCCGTATAGGACCAGGTAATCAAGTTACTTTGAATCGTTCGGCCCGTAAGCTCATGAGTGAGCATAATTGACTAAGTTTTGACGATCTCGGGAGAGGGGGCGTGTCGGATACTCGTGTCTCCATTTGTGTACCTCCATATCCCTTAGCTAAGCTATGGCTAGTAGTCTGCCTTACGTATTCGCACTAATAAGTATGCTTCTACTCTCAAGTACTTCCCTTGTGTTATGCCAAGCTCAACCAGTAACACAGCTGACATCGGCGGTTCCGAGAGCTCCCTCACGGAACTGCGCTTGCCTCAGGTTCCGGCGCTCGCACGCCCCACTCCCCCTCCCCACACTCAGAGGTTTCACTGATGCGGAGTTTGAACCTCCGAGTTTCACACAAGCGTTGCATCGCAGGAGACTCCAGCCAAGAGTTGGCTCAACGAGTTAGGCTACTATCCGAGTCCGAGGCATTTCTCATAGGAGTGTCTTGAACACAAGGAAAATCACCTTAGAGATTCCGAGTCGGAATCTGCAATCTGAGGAATCTGAGTCGTTACGGGGGTCCTGCTCCTGGCGATGCTCGCTACGTTATCTACGACGAACCTTTCGCGTAGGAGCATCGTTCCCAGCTACTGGAGCGCCAGCATGGTCATGGTCATCGTCGGGAGTGACGCGTGACCCTCAGAATCTGAAGCTCAGATGTCGCTATACTGTAAATTTACACCTTTACATTTAAAATATTCAACAAAGATCGAAGATTATTGATTGAAACTGAATTCCTCGCAACAATCGCCGGCGTCTTATGCCTGACATACCTTCCAAAGTCTCCCAATGGAAGACAGAACACAGTGTGTCACCCTCTTTTCGCCACACTGTGGTCCCCAGTCGTGATATAACTGTAGCGTCCTGGGGCTCAAGCACGGTCCTTCCCAGTGACAACTCAGTATCCGTTGGAGAATCAGAGTCATTCATTAGGAAATGAGGATGATAATATCTGATGATGATGCCATACTAGTCAATAAGTCCGACCGAAATCAATAATGAGTGATTCGCGAGTTCCCCGCAGCTAAGGGGTACGCGAATACATAGCTGATCTATTGCGGGCGAGCAAGCTTCACCTAGCATGCCGCGCGCGCCATCGCGATCACCGCGATGAGAGCCGCTCTAGCACGTAGACCTTTCCAAAAGCCAGGAGCGTGGCGCTGTAGACGTCCCCCAAGGTCTTAAGTGCTACAGGAGCGGAGAAAAAAATCAGGCTTCAAGGTAACCCGCCTCCACCAAGGCGGATCGCGAAGCGTCCTTGAGCATGTTGGTCGGAGTCAGACTTATACGCATAAGCACTGAAGACACCGTCCTGAGAAGAGGGGCGTCCCTCTTGGAGTCTTCGGGAGTATCACCGGTGTAAGTGGAACCATCATGAGATATCCAAACCGGGAAAAATTTCTTGCCATCGTGCGAGTCATAGACCTGTATCACGAGAGAGTCAACCGGGAGACCATCTTCGTTGATCCTTTCCGCTACGACCCTGCCGACGGCATCCGCATCGCATGATAATCTGGCCAAAATGATCTCATCAGGTTTGACCGAAGAAAATGGTATCGTGGTTTCAACAGCCAGAGCCGGACGATCTCTATCAACAAAGGCGTGTCTGGCCTCGAGATGGCAAGCCGAGACGCTGACAGAGTGGTCTGGTGGACTGCCGAGAGGATGTAGCCTAGTGATGAAACCAGCAAGTGATCCGAGGTAACAAAAGGGACCATCTTCCACGTTGACGCCGCTTACCAACCTGACCGTTCCTTCGACAGGTCGGCACTCAGGGCGACGCCAGACCACAAGCTCACCATCCTTCAATGGACGACCTGGGCGGGCCGCAGATGCACGAAGGCAATCCCGCACGTGAGCTTGAAGAGTGGATATACGAGCAGAACCTACCGAGGCCTCGAGAACTTCCCTGAGAGCACCTGGGACATCAGAGGAAGTCGCTAGTGCCTCAAGGTCCGCGATAGAGGCAACAGGAACATTGCTCGTGACAGAAGACAGCATTGATGCAGATGGAGTACGGACCTGTGTACCGAACATCAGTTCCGCCGCCGAGTGACCGGAAACAAGCTTCTGCGAGTTGATGGACAGCTGAACGAACGGTAAGGCTTGATCCCATGGGAGCTTGGTAGACGGGAGTATACGCTTGACACGGCCGACCCTTTCCTCGGCGCTTCCATTCGAAAATGGCGAATACGCAGGAACCGTGTTGAAGCGTACCCCACAGGCCAAGAGGGGAGCGCGCAGCGAAGGGGCATCAATGAAGTTATCGCCGGTGACACTGAGAGGTACCCCGAATACGCTCACCCATGATGAGTACAGGATCTTGGCCGTAGTCCCTCCCTTAACGTCTTCCGCACTGCACAGGATTGTGAATCCTGTGGCCAGGTCGGTAATGACAAGGAAGGCCTTCAGGGAGGAGTCTACGGGAGGCACCCATGTAGGAGATGGATAGCCGTGATCGATGGCGATATGCTTCCCGCGAGCATTCAGATCAATCAGCCCCCAGGGTACACGAGGAGCCGTGAGTAATTTCATGCGCTTGACAGGTTTCTGCCCCATGCAGTGGTCACAGCGCTCGACCCAAGACCTCGCATCACGCAGGAGTGATGGCCACCAGACGAAGGCAATGAGAGCATCACGCATGTCCCTGTGGGGCCGATGGTAGTCCATCTCATGGGCGATAAAGAGGAACCAATCACGGAGCTTCCAGTCCACGTCAACATTAGTGCCGATCATGTCGTTTCAGACCCTTGACGACACCTTCCGGGATGACTGGGGCTGAAATCGGTCCCGTTATCGAAGCTTCTGATATAGTCATGACAATATCATCAACGCAACTGACCAGACCCAGCGTCTTGGCCTCAGTGGCCAACTTTTTGAAGCCTGCCAGAGCCGTCGAAGTGAAGCTGCCATGCTTTGAAGCGAGCAACCATGGAGAAGGGGTAGAAGAATCGGCCTTCTGTAGGGATATCAGCTGGGCTCTCAGGTCTCCCTCCAAAATGCTCTTCACCGAATCATGAACGGACGGGAGCGGTTGGTTGTCCGCGGTAGCAGCGTCGGAAGTAGAGGATGATACCGGAGTCACCAGAACGAAGGATTCCCCGCCTCCAGGAACGTATCGCTGGCCTCCCTGGGCCAGACGACTTAACAGATCACTGAAGGAATTGTCCTTACCCTTTGCATGGCGATAGGTCAGGTCAGCCTCGTCGTACTCGAGAAGATCGGCCAGCCAAGAGAGCCAGCGTTTAGTTTGCCTGGTGGTTGGCTGGTACGTAGAAGAGTTGAGGCGACCTTCAACTTTTCCCAGAGCGCTTGTGGAGTCCATGAATACCGTAACCCGTCCTATTCCTGGGTGTACATCGGAGGAATGGAGCTTATGGAAGTTGAGGAAGGAGAGGATAAGCTGACGCCAGTGAGCCAACGCGTGGCATATGGCGTACAACTCACGATCCGCAATATCGTAGGCCTTCTCGTAGGTCGACCATTTATGGGTCCAAACGCCAATGAGCTGAGCATTGTCTGCCAGCCAATCAGCAGAGACGCGCTCGGGATTGCTGGCGAACTTCTCGCGAGAGAGCCGCCACAGACAAGCCGCTCCTGCTTCCGGCGACGCATCGCTCATGAGGACCAACTGCATGCCGTCCCAGTTATCCATCTGGGAGTGGAAAGGCACGAAAGCATTCCCCATGTTGTCGCCGATGGCCTCCCATGCGGCCTCAAGGTCCGCCGTCCAAGGAAAGACGCGCAGTCTTCTTGGATTTGGCTGCGACCATTGAACCCACCAACGAGGTGAAAGGAGCTGTGAGATGACTGAGGGTCTTCTCGGCACGGTTACGTTCTGGCCTCCACAGAGAACGACAGAACTGCAACAGACCGAGCTTAGTGCGAAGGCCTCGAAGGGTAAGAGGTTTGGTCTTGAGATTGGTACAGAGATTTTCCAAGGTAGCATCGGATATCCTATATCCTCCTTGAACTAGGGCGAGACCTAGGTAGTCAATCTCGCGAGCCGGACCCTTACGCTTAGCTATAGGAGCCTTGGCATTAACCTTCTCAAGGATGTACACGAGGAGACTCTTCAAGTGCACGCACTCGTCGATGAACCGTGACCATGCTAGAATCTCATCGACGAAGGTAAGGATGTGGGTGGGACCGTCGGTACTCACGAACGTCGGCTTCAGGTATCGCTGTAGCGAGAAGGGAGTGGATAGCGTACGCCCAGAAGAACGATGACAATTTAAACCCCATCGTCATGTAGCGGAAGAGGGCATACTGGACAGTGCCGGCAGAATCATAGTAGGCGAACCCGAACAGATGGCTGCAACTCTCGTCGTACTTGAGGTTGAAAAACGCCTGGCCGACATCTAGTCCTGCATACCATACGTCGCTGGCCGGGAGTTCCGCAAGGCACTCATCAACAGAGCGCATGTAGGTCCCCCAACTCGGCAACAGGTCTTTTACGGACTCGTTGATGCATCTCTCATCAACCACTAGACGATAGGCACGGTCCACGTTCTCTGCTGTCAAAGGTTCCGTAACCTCATCGTCAGAAGCCTTAGGCACCGCAAAGGCCGGGGAAATCCAGACCTGCCGATGGTCCACTGCCGCACGCGAAAGACGCGTGACAATACCGTCCCTCTCAAGGTTGTTCACCATGAGCTCCATGGCCTGCATCTCCCGCTTGCGACACACGTATGGCCTCTTAGGGCAGGGACGAACCGCACCGGGCTTAAGTTGGACCGTGACCTTAGGAAAGGACCATCCTTTGAGGCGCTCATCAATCTTAGCCTTGGTGGGGAGTCTGAGACGTGTGTCAGCTACCACAGTGGAGATGCTCCCAGCTCGGTAAGGTGAGAGGGGCCAGGTAGAGTCCAGCGCTCCACACAGGGTCGTTGGTCCACGGAAAGAAAGTCCGACTTTATTTCTCGAATTGAAATAAATAGGAAAAAAAGGAAAAATATGGGAAATAAAGGAAAAAAATAGGAAATTTATTTTCAAGTCGCGCCGAGCGTGGCGGACCTTTGGTCCGCCACAATCCTCGTGTATAACCCTGCCGGCAGGTTCGGCTATTCCACCAGATTACTGACCATCTTTGATTCTGGTTGCTGTGATTAATTCACGGTAACTCAGTGACTGCGCTCTTTTTTGAAATTCTTGCAGTCTTGCTCTTCTTGCCTTTCCCCCGCAGCACGAGCGCAACCGCGTGCTGAAGCTTTAGACTCTCCAGTGGAGACAGGCTCCGACAGACAGCGGTCCACTGTTGGATGAGGGCCTGAAAAGCAGATCGCCCGGCGATCATCGCCCTCACAGTGAGGGCCTCACTACTATCGGCTGAAAGGTTCGCCGACGACTCGTCGGCGACCAGGATCAAATTTATGTCACCCGCGAAATATCTTATCATTCGGGCGATATCGACCTAGAACTCACGAGACTCGTAATACGAGCTTCCATTTATCCGCGACCGACTATTGTCCGTTGGACTCCCAACAAAGATGAGACAGCTTTAGCTACCCGACTCAACCAGTCAGGTTAGAAGCGTGTGACAGAACCCCTGAGGATCATCCTTCAGCTTAGCTGTGAGTCCCGACCCGTAGTACGATCGACCGTATTACATGCAACTTGCAAGATAATCGTCACTGACGATTCGTCAGCTTGTAGGTCCCAGGTTCAATTCATAACGCATCATTTCTCTGCATTGTCAGTCTAGTCAGCTCCATAGCCACAGGCATGATGCTCTTGATAGATTCGGACATCTTTTTGGTCACTAGCATGCACTGACGAGTAGCAGATAAAGAGTCATCAAAAAGGCCGAAAAAGCAGTTTTTTTTCCACTTTTTTAAATTTTTTTCCTCGACTTTTCTTCCATTGGAATTTTTCCTAATTTCCCTTGGTGTCGCTTCCACCAGTCGCATCGTCCTTACCCACAGGCGGTTCTTTGACCTCCTTGGATCCAGACTGGTTCGACTGGGGGAGCTTGAACGACAGGAAGGGATTGCCGTTTGTTGGAGTTGACCTTTCGCGAGCTACCCTCCGACCTCGATGATGAGACTCTAGATTCGTGGTAGAGCGCTGCGTCCCGAGCTTCCTCCAAAGGCAGCTTTGGTAGCTGATGACCGCAGCTGGCCTCAAGAGGTGCCTTGATGTCAGGTAGCAGGCCTCCAACGAACTTAGCAGAGACGAATGGTAAGGGCAGGGTGACGCCAGATACGCGAGAGAAGAGCAACCATTCACTCTTGACACGAGCGTAGAATTCGTCAACCTTCTCACCGGTGTGCTGTTTGAGAGCCTCCCAGATGGCGCTTGGAGCTGGTTGGGCCGTCCCGAGGTGAGTGATGATCTCTGACTTTAGACCCTTCCCTATATGCCGGAAAAGGAAGAGCATGCAGTCACGATCATTATCGATGCCGTAGAAGTTGATGGATGTCTGAACACCTCCCTTGAAAGCCGCGTAAGGGGTCGCCGAAGTGGGTCCTTCAAATTCCGTGTACTCAAGGGGAAGCTTGAACACGTTCAGAGGAGCTCGCTCACGAGACAACGACGTGGTCGTGATACCCTCTCTGCTAGCCCTTGACGCCACGCCGGGATTTCCGGACGAGGACTGACTGGTAGCAGAGATGGTACCCGCCTGGGACGCCTGGTCGCGCAAGGCCTCTAGGAGAGCGTCCACATAATGGCGCTCATTGCTCAGCTCGACGCTACGTGCGATTCGATACTTCCTCTTCGTGGAGGCGACGGCTAACGCGCTCCCTAGCCAGAGCAGAGGTCGCATGGGCATGCCGTGAACTAGGCCTGCGTGGAGCACCATGGCCAGAATGGCCCTAGCAAATTCTAGGGGAGGTCGGGCGACAGTCGGACTCGTGCTGCTCTCCGCCCCGGCCGCACTGGATGCCATAGCCGAGGCCAAATTGGAGACGAAAACCTTGACCCCGCTCAGGGGAACGGTTTCGAACTCCAAGAACCTGGCTAGAAGGTAATCCGTTTGGTCCGGGGATATGAGACTGGGGTCAAAGTCGAGACGAAAAGATTGGAGACCAGGACCGAGAGAGGTTGATGTTCTCCATTTCCTAATCTCTGTAGCGTCTTGGGGCTCAAGCACGGTCCTTCCCAGTGACAACTCAGTATCCGTTGGAGAATCAGAGTCATTCATTAGGAAATGAGGATGATAATATCTGATGATGATGATGATGATGATGATGATGCCATACTACTTAATAAGTCCGACCGAAATCAATAATGAGTGGTTCGCGAGTTCCCCGCAGCTAAGGGGTACGCGAATACATAGCTGATCTATTGCGGGCGAGCAAGCTTCACCTAGCATGCCGCGCGCGCCATCGCGGTTATCACGATGAGAGCCGCTCTAGCACGTAGACCTTTCCGAAAGCCAGGAGCGTGGCGCTGTAGGGTAGGACGTTAGGACCCTAGGACTTTTAAAGTTAGGAAATCCTCGATAAGGACGTTAGGATGCGTGGTTAGGTCGAAGCTATTTCACAAGACACATTTCCTAAGGTTAGGACACGTTTTTGAGGACGCGTCACTGAAGTACCTCCCGAGGTACTTTATAGAGCATCCTAACCTGAAAAGTGGTATTCGAGTCGCGAATCGCTCCGCTGATAGCTCCCGGGTTCGAATCCTGCTGCTCTCCATTCTACATCTTTTTTTGACTTAGCGATTTTTCGTGATGCTTCTTTTTCGACTTCGCGAATTTTTCGTGATGCTTCTTTTTCGACTTGGTGAATTTTCGAGATGCTTCAATAATCTATACTTCGATTTTCCAGCTTAGTTTTGCAAACATGCCATCCGGGAAGTTCTCCGATGTTGAAGTTGAGCCTCAACTTGAACATCGGAGGACTTATCAAGAGTTTTGATTCAAAACCTCAACTGTTGAAGTCTTGACACACCTCTGTGACGTATTTTGTATTACGATTTATTTGATATATTGACCACCCAAATTATTGTGAATCTTGCCGAGAACCAAGATGGTCTGACGGTAGTAGGTCAAGCGGACATCCGTGTGGGCGTGGGATCAATCCCTGAGATGCTCATTTTCGCCAAAAATTGTGCTCAAAAATGTCTTTTTAAGGATGTCCTTATCCTCGGGTGAGGACGTCTTTAAGTTTAGGATCCTAAGGTTAAGTAAGGACAACCTTATGAAATAGCTTGTCCTTACTTTAGGATTCCTAAGGTTAGGATCCTAAACTTAAAGACGTCCTTACTCAGGAAATCCTATGAAATAGGCCCCTGACCAAAATCCAAGGCGATGTCCCAGGAGACAGCGCGGGGCGAGCGAAGTCTGCTCCTTGTCTTTTCAAAAGACTCTTTTGGCTTGGAAAGCACCTTGGTGCTGGGAAGTACAATACCGAGACAGCTACGCGCTTGTGGGTTGTGTTTGTGCGGCGCCTGTGTATGTGGAAGCTAGCGCTAGAGATGCTAGTTTTCTTGATCCGTATCAATAGTAGAGATGGTAGCAGTATCAGATTTGATGGCATGCGAGTAGTACTATTGTCAGTTGGTCTTCCTGTGTCTCGCGATTTTAATGGCAACCCTAGAGGAGTGAATCGCGGCAGTCCAACTCGGCACCGCGTGATTGTGGACCAGGGCTCGAGTCGTCGATGTTTTTGTGTGTTACGCCGTAGCAGCTACGGGCTGGTTGAGCGTGTCTACGTGCCCGGCGTGGCTGGTAGACGTCCCAGGGATAGGGAAGAGTCTAAGGAGGCTTGGTATAGGCTTCTAATAGAGCAGCTCTATGAGACTGACGTGCTGGTTTGGCCTGTAACGTCTCCGACTAGGAGACTCCGAGACGTCGTTTTGCGAGGAGGAGGCGTTTGGCTAGTTATCCTAAAGAAGGACTGACGTCAAGACGCGCTCCGCCGCATCGCATCAGTCAACTGGGGTGTTGGGTGAGACTGTGGTGTAAATTAGCCCGAGACCCGAAGACCAGCAGACATCGCCAGGATGTCCAACACACTTCGGGCCAGCGGCCAATACAACACCACAGTCACATTGCCTGGCACGCAAGCACACAGGCAATGTCTCCCAGATAACTAACCAAGGGTAAAGAAAAATTTCCTCGGAACCGGCCCGGAAGACCTTCTCACGCCGGGTTCCGCTCCTTAACCACGAACGCAACATATCGTTGCTACCGCTGGTCGATTACGGGGGCGCGCGAATAGCTCGCGCACAAACGATACTTGCTACGCTTGCTTGAACTTGCTCCAGGCAAAGCCCGGACCTTCACTCAAGACGCGCTCCGCCGCATCGCATCAGTCAACTGGGAGTGTTGGGTGAGACTGTGGTGTAAATTAGCCCGAGACCCGAAGACCAGCAGACATCGCCAGGATGTCCAACACACTTCGGGCCAGCGGCCAATACAACACCACAGTCACATTGCCTGGCACGCAAGCACACAGGCAATGTCTCCCAGCACTCACCCAACAATCCACACGTGACTGTCCCCCTGGGCACTACCCGGGATCGCCAACCCGACAAACCCTACCGTTAAACCACCCGGTGGTACCCACCGCAAGGCCAGCAATCCGAGGCCACAACAACACTACTAGTGCTACACTGCTCCTGCGCTCAGGACACCGTTCAAGCAAGCGGAGGTCTAAGGATGTGTCAGAGAGCAAGCACAACACCCAAGTATTGCAAACACTATACTCCGCACAGAAGCATCACATGATGCGATGTGAGTCACATCAAAGACACAAAAGCCCATCACTCCGCACACGAAGCATCGGTGGTCCTCAGAAACAGGAAGCACAACACCATGATCGCACCAGCAAATTACGCAGGCGAGCCAAGAATTTCTGCAGCATGTCCTCTGCACTGCCGCTGTATCTCAGGAAGTCCATACTCCTCCCAAGTTCGTGACCTCCAGTTGCCCTGCAACCCGAACCTGCTCCGCCGGAACATTGTTAGCCAGCAGAGCGCAAGCACCCGAACGCCTCATGCTATGGCCGGTAATGTTAGGAATATCCCAAGACAAAACCTTCGAAGGAAACTCGGCAGATAAGAAGGCTCGCAGCTCCTTCCCGAAAGTGGCGCTCTTTAACGAAGGAAAGATACACTCATCCCCACCCTCGACGCGTGTTCGACAAGCACTGACCAAGTAATGAGCTATGCACCACGTCCTTCTACAAAACATAAGGTCTGCCGCTCCTCGCGAGAAGCAGTCTTGGTATCGTGGAAGATTACAGAGACCAGCAACCCCTCAGAGCTCGACTCCCAAGAAATGTCCGCACGAATGAGGCCGGGCAACTGGTCGAAGCGGAGCATAAAGATCGACGCCACCAACACGGCAGAACGAAGCTGATCACGCAAACCACCGGGAGTGAGCTGCATGTCCGCGAGAGATTGAAGGCATTCCTGACATAAAGGCGCGGCCTGCTTCTTCGGCTTGTCCTTATCCAAGAGGATACGATCAGCACTAGCCAGAGCTCGAGAAATCAGAGCCTCCCCCTTCTGGTGGGATGCTCTTGCCAGTTCGAACCACACCCATCGTTCGCACCGCCGAAGTATACTCCCGTACTGTGCCAGAAGTGATCTACCGGCTCCCAGGGAGCCCCCTGTCAGCCCACGAATAAAAGAGACTAATCGCTCGGGAGTGACCGGGTTCGAAGGAGATATAGTACCAAACCCCATCTCGTAAAAACGCAGAGGTGTCTGATAAGAGGCCATAGTCCTGGGTTTAAGAGAGTACTCCAGGAGACGGGAGTTGGCTCTCGCTCGATCCTCCGGAGTCGCCGCCGTCTCTGCCGCATAAACTCGAGCAAATGAGAAGGAAGTTGAGACTTCTTGGGCATCAAATACAGAGGAGCCTGTGCAAGACCCACAATCCCATTCAATCGAGTTCCTCCCCGCCAACCCAAGCAGTACTACGTCAGAAGCAGCATAGCAGATGATGATAATACTACGAGCCGCCGTCAGGACAATGTAACAGGTTCCTGACAGGTGCGTCCAGCCTGACGGGGCACTAGCAAGAACCGACGCACGGGCAGATCTGCTAATCACATCAGCAGTAACATTGCGAATCCCGGCAATAGGGGGGGGGAATCTCGCAGGGCTAGAAACCGATGCTCTAACGGATGCGGCTGCAGAGTTCTGAACGCAGAAGTCACATCGAATTCGGCCAGAGCCGATCCCGGACCCACTTCGCGCAGTAACAGACGTATCTGGGGAAGGCCGGGGGTACAACGCAGCCGTCAGCATGCGTGACGCATGGTTGACCCCCGACGTCCTGTAGTTCTTGATGATACGAATCTTGCTGTGAGCAGGGTCTTTCCAGACGACATTGGCCTGACTTATCCCCAGTCCCCCAATCTTCCGAACTCCGATCTATTTACAGATATTATCTTCCCGGTCTCAAGCTCACGCTGTATCTGCTCATTGAGTAGGTTAGCCATGACGCTGTCATCGGCTTGCGGACGAGAGGGAGGAGATCACTATCGGGCAGACCTTTCCACCGTATGACCTCAGGCTCCCCTGGGCGAAGAGATTGTTCATGGAAGGCTGGCCATGTCCGCAGATCCTCGGGGAAGGGGACGCTGAGCCCCAGCGGCATGCCACTCATCGCCACCGCAGCAATACCACAATCCTCGGGGCCTTCTCCTGGCCACGTGACCCTTGACTCCAGCAATCTGCCACGGATCGGCGAGATCGGTGAAGCAGACTGTAGAAGCGTTTCGGAGCTACCCAAACCCGTGGACTCCAGCAAGCGAGCGAGAGTGGCAGCTAATTGCTCGGATTCACACTCGATCCCCAATGCGACCCACTTGTTCGCCATCTCGGTCTGTTCCAACCTCGAAGCTTGCTCATAACGGAGCAAGAAATTCCGTACCTCGGGACGCCTAACCCAGGCCTCCGCCTTGGCTCGGACGGCCTTCGCAAGAGCCAAGGATAGCTTCTCGTACCGTGGTGAAAATGAGATATCTCCATCCCACTGAGAGAGGTCAGGGAACCCAGTACCATCTACCGGCGGGATCGACTCAGGCGAGAAAGAAGCGAACACTTCAGACGCGTTAGCCTCCCAGGGGTGGAGTGTAGAGCTCCCACCTACATCGTGGTATCGTGGCGAACTGGTCGAAGAGGCGACCGGCATCGGCGGGGACGGCCGATCAACCTTCGCCGCCCTCGCGCGCTTGGCACGATAACGGGCGCGATTCTTGCGTCTGCCCTCCAGGGAGCGCTTTCCAGGAGCCATGCAGAAACCAAGCACAACTAGTAAAACTCAGGCATTGAATCTCACTCGCTGAACTCAAAACCAGGAGTGTATGAAAAACGATCATAAGTAGAGCCGGAATCAATTAAAGTTGCGAGAAAACCAGCGCAGCTCAGAGCCGCTGCTTCTTGCCGGGCGGCTGCGGCTTTGAATCCGCGCCATCTCTAACGTGGCTTCTCGGGGGCCACGGGCACTTACGGATTTTGAGCAACGGGCACTGACCGCGAGTATGAGGGCAGTTGCCTGGCGGGACATGCTTCCCCTTCTTGTCCGTACTTGGTGAAGATGTCGAAGTAGCACTAGTGGTGGCACGCCCAGGACTGCTCTGCGCTCCAACGGCTGGGGTCGGCGTCCTCGTAGCCTCATTGAGCGCTTCCTGGTCCACCGCATTCCCAAGCAAACGGATGGTTGCCAGAGACAGCGAGATCTTCTCCCTTTCCGCCAAAGCGAAAGCTCTACCACTCAACGAGCGGCGAAAAGAAGCATCATAACCCACCACCGCGGCTTCTCCATGCACCATGCAGATCCTGCATAGCTGCTGCACATATTGGAGGATCCAAGGACCCGCCTCGAGGCCCACGCTCACGTCAACACAAAGTAATACTGGTAGTAGTCCGTACAATAGTTCACAGAGGCGCTTGGGCTGACGACCAGCAGTCGCAGTTTCTGGAATCCATTGGATAGCACCGTTGACATCCAACACTGGTTTCTTGCCCAACGAAGCACAGTCAGCACCTAGTTTTATCTCCCGGTAGGTGGAAGGGGACTCGGCAATCAGTTTCACCGTGGCCTGGTCTGCTACCAGCCCCGGAGAAGCAGCCCCCACCGTAACGCTTGGAGACCCTCTCCATGTACTCGATCTGGCCGTTCGCAGTTGAGCCTTGCTTCCCCAAGGAAGCCTTGGCCGCTTCCTGGAGAGCGGCTTCAACCCTTAGCCCGCGGACTAGGCGTTGCTGGGTTTGGTCAGCCGTCTCGTTCTCAGCCGGCGGGCAAAGGACGTCAACCACCGTCCTCTTCAACACCTCTGGCTTGGACACGAGGACAGGGATGTCCGATACAGCCATATCGATGGCCTGAAGCCTCTCTATGATAGCATCACGCAGAACCACTGGGCAGCTGGCTGGCATGATCGCGAGGAAGGCTTCGGTTCCTCTGGCGTTGGCGTTGGCCATGGGAACGAGCGGAGGACAATTAAAACTGAAATGAGGGCGGCATTTAGACAAGAAATTCCTAGCGAAAGTAATTCCGAGCACGCTTGAATTCCGAACTAGCACGAGGAAGCACCATAGCTGATCTGGGGGCTCCGCTGTAGCACAGCTGCGCACTGTGGGGGGGCTCCGACTCATGGGCTCCGGCCGCAGAGTTCGACGTGGTGAAATCTCCTGAGGAGGGTCCCGCTCCCACCACGAGACACCGAAACGTGCACGGACCTTCAGGAATCAACGCTCTCGGGCGTGTTTCCTCGGTCAACTACCGAGTGCAGCGGCTGCACTGTGGCCCACACTGGACCTCGGTCAGTATCACGGGCTGCTCAGAGCTTAAACGAAGCCCATCCCAAGCCTATTCAGGCACCGGGGTCAAGCGAGAGGACCGCTTACTCCCGAGTCGACGCTCAAGGGCGTGTCTCAGAGAGTGAAACCTCCCCAAGGGGACCAGTAACCACCGTCTGTGGTCTACAAACAGCTCGCTCCCGAAGCTGGAGAGTCATGACAGATCAATCCTGTACCGGATGCGAGCGGCAGTTCCCTCCCACAGGACGTCTGACCAAGTGAGTCAAGGTGTGACAACCAGCGAGCCACACCTTTGCCACCACAGTGCGAATAAATTGATCGAATAATTCCTGAACACGAGAGACAGAGACAAGACTCAGCGAGCAACGATGTCAACAGGTCTAGGCGAAGGCGACTGGACGTATAGGCGCGGCGAACATTCAACGAGCAGCAATTCAACGAGCAGCAATTCAACGAACAATCAACGAGCAGACGTACGAGAAGCGCTAGGTGACGAGTGAGCGAGAGGATCCAACGCGGCGAACCAAAAGAAAAATTTCCTCGGAACCGGCCCGGAAGACCTTCTCACGCCGGGTTCCGCTCCTTACAACCACGAACGCAACATATCGTTGCTACCACTTTGGTCGATTACGGGGGCGCGCGAATAGCTCGCGCACAAACGATGCTTGCTACGCTTGCTTGAACTTGCTCCAGGCAAAGCCCGGACCTTCACTCCTTGCTATGCCCTGTTGTTGTCCTTCGAGATGGAAGGCCTTAGTATGACCTGTTGCCGTTCTATGTGATGGATACGGTTGACTCAATCTTTTGGCAAAAGACTTTTGCCCAACGGGTCCCGTTGCAACGGAATGGAATGGACGCTCGTGGTGCGACCTGTCGGCATCTTACGGATGGATATAGACGATGTAACTTACTATATTACGAGATGGACGTTCAGGATATGGTCAATACGATCTGTGGTCTTACGAGGTGCTTCCTAGGAGATCAACGTTCAGGATATGTCCTGTCATCCGGCATGAGGGATAAGGTTCACTCGGCCTCTTGCCTTATGAGACGGATATAGTTGATTTGGTCTCTTGTCCTAGGAGGTCGGTACGGCTGAACTGGCCTCTGGTCTTACGAGATGGTTGATTCGGCCTGTTGTCCTATGAGATGGTTAGGGTTGATTCGGTCTCTTGTCCTATGAGATGGTTATGGTTGATTCGGTCTGTTGTCCTGCGAGATGGTTATGGTTGATTCGGTCTGTTGTCCTATGAGATGGTTATGGTTGATTCGGTCTGTTGTCCTATGAGATGGTTATGGTTGATTCGGTCTGTTGTCCTATGAGATGGTTATGGTTGAGTCGGTCTGTTGTCCTACGAGGTGGATACGGTTGATTCGGTCTGTTGTCCTACGAGGTGGATACGGTTGATTCGGTCTGCTGTCCTACGAGGTGGATACGGTTGATTCGGTCTGTTGTCCTACGAGGTGGATACGGTTGATTCGGTCTGTTGATTCGGTCTACAATCGTACAGGATCATTTTCATGAGGTCAATTGGTTCTTTTTATCACTAGCATTAACGCGGAAGCGAGAGTGCAACAGACAGTAAGCATCAAGTAGAGCATGCTATGGCGAATCTGGTAAACCTTCCGCAATATTATCGAAGATAACTAACGCACGACAACAATCACGGAAGATCCCGCGCGCCACTCCACCCCTCCGGCGCCTTCCTATCATACCGGTCCATGTGCCTGAAAGTGCCATAGCGCGCATCCTTCGTGTGTTCGATTCGGCTTGCCTCTTCAAGGACGCACTGGGGCCGTCCACATATCCTTCAGAGGCGAGAAGTTTCTCACTCACGCTAAGCATCGAGTATGCAATCTCCCACTCGCCGGCTTCATAGTTCCTGAATGGACGAGAGTCGCCGAGGAGGCCCACTGATGAGCCCTACCGGAAGCCCGTATCGAATTTATCGAAGAACTCTTTAGTGAAAACTTTCGCCTAATTTGGTCTGGGCTTTATTAAATTGCCTTGGGGTTTTACTAATTTGGCCTGGGCTTTATTAAATTGCTCTGGGGTTTTACTAAGTAGGTCTGGAAATGGTGTAGGCCCTCGTTATCCTACAGATCGCGGGTTGAAGTTTATTCGATAAACATTCGAATTGGGGCTCCGACTGGCATGGTCATATTGGATAGCTATGGCTATCCGATGGCTCCTTGCATAGCTGAGTGTAGTGATCCGCAGCGGATCATCCGCTCCTCCTTATCGTTGTTTTACTCGGATACATCATTGTGTTCGATCTGTCTCCGCGGCGTGTGCAGGTCAATGATATCTTAGCGCCCTTTGTGTATTGCTCTAGCGTGAAGCTAGTCAACGGCCTGGTCAAGCCGGGAACACTACAGAGCAACAAGGGTACAATGTTTGGGCTTGATTGAAGCAAAGTTGCAAATTGTACACAAAGTTGCATAGTAACCTCTTCAACCCCTTTTCGAAGCAACTTCCCCCAGTACGGCAGAAGGTACGCTGCCTTCGCTGAGCGAAGTTCGCTCCACCACCTCTCCCGCCACTCGTGGGCCGGAGTCCCCGGGCCGGGAGGAGAGACGATCCGAATGCGTCTCGCGTGCCGACTAAATTGCTTTGGGGTTTTACTAATTTGGTCTAGGCTTTATTAAATTACTCTGGGATTTTACTAATTTGGCCTGGGCTATATTGAATTGCTCTGGGGTTTTACTAATTTGCTCTGGGGTTTTACTAAGTAGGTCTGGAAATGGTGTACATCTCTTACGGGGTCAATACCGGTTCCTGGGGGATGCTGATCGAATATGTATGCAGCCTGTAAACCTGCATGATGCAGGTTTACAACGCGGATGGTTGAACTCGAACTTGGTGAAGGCCACCTTCCCATCGTAACCCATCATCGTAACGCCAAATTGATCCATATGACGCCACCTGCTCTCTCACGTTATTTTCGTAGGGCTCTCTCTCTGACCGCGGGGCAAATTGCGTAGTCAGTTGCCACGGCGGTGCTCGTAATCAGGATCTTGAGGGATGTTTCGGTACCGGCCACGTTCCCATAGGGGCATACAGCCATGCCGGTCTTGTTGTGGTACTCCGCTGCGAGTTGACGCGCGGGGAAGTCCTGAAAGGCGTAGTAAAATAATCTACTCACCAGGATCGAAGTCCTAATATACGAAGCTAAATCGACGAATTTTCGGTACAACACATAACGCTCGCGGAGTCTTAAGGACCTCGACTCGTCCTTATGAGTGGGTATAGGAATGCGCTATGAGGCTGGCCCTACGTCATTAGTCGCTCTGCGGCGGGGAGCTGCTGTAGCCCCCACAGCTTCACCGAAAGGGACAATCACTGCGACTGCGATAGCTGCGATGATGGGCTGTTTGGCTGCCATTGAGAAGCTCACGTTAACACTGGAGGCCCTTCAGTGATGGAAATGCTATTGCGAACTGAGCGATCTACTTTGCTAGCAAAGTTTGTTCATGAAACTCATAACAGCATAGCATCGTAGCGTCTGTTGTCGTGTGGCAGACGGACACGCCATCATTTGTGGCATTGTCTTTTGCTAGCCTTGAATGATTCGCCATTGATTGGCCAAGGTGTCTCTTCTGAAGAAGGCTCGTTTCTCTCGTTGCCACGCTCGCCACGCACTCCTTGGCCTTTTCTTCAGACTCCTTGCAGGCTTGGTCATCGACCTTTGACCCCCTGTGTGGGAGTTTACAGTGACTGTAATGAGTTTTAGTGACTGTCTAAGCAAGCCGGAACCGTAAGCGTTCCGGCTTACTTAGACTCTTGCTGCTTTGCTCAGTTGGAAACTTTCTCTAGCGTTGACATGCAGTTCAATCAGACAGATTGTCAAGAAGCTTTCCTCAGGGGTGCAGTCAACCTTCCCGTGCTGTGCAGTTCTCGGCGCAGTATTTTGCAAGTCGTTTAAGACTTAGACGTATCCAAGTATGAGTGACTCACACTGTCGTCGTACCGAATCCGTACTACCGAGCGTGATACTTGATCGAGGGACAGTAAGTGCTGTCACAGAACCAGAGATACCAACTGCGACGACGGAACTACGCCAATACCATCCCCAAGTTGAGGACCTCAGCTTGATAAATCCAGTTATTCCAAAGTTTGAAATTCGAACGATTCATTTGCGTCGCCCTGACTAGAGGGAAGTTCTCAAGTTTGACGTAAAATTGTTGAGAAGTGTTCCTTAGTAAGGAATCCTTACCACAATATGACGTGTGCCCGGATTGAACATCGGTGGGAAACCGACATCGGATTATAAGTCGAGCGCTCGTCCATCACACCAAAGACGCGGGGGCACTCTCATGACGACAGTGTTCACAGTTCGGCAACTCTATTTTTCAAGTGGCCCGATTCGTGTACTACTCCCAATCAATCGCCCGTATATTTGCGGCATGCGAATTTTCCTCGATCGTTG
>JABANP010000711.1:0-21098 GCA_013115135.1 Perkinsus olseni | reverse complement strand
TTAGAATTGATACAACACACCAGTCATCACTCATGGAAGACGGTTAGAATTGATACAGCACACCAGTCATTCCTAGTAGAGTCATTCCTAGTAGATGACGGTTAGAATTGATACAACACACCAGTCATCACTAATAGATGACGGTTAGAATTGATACAACACACCAGTCATTCCTAGTAGATGACGGTTAGAATTGATACAACACACCAGTCATTCCTAGTAGATGACGGTTAGAATTGATACAACACACCAGTCATTCCTAGTAGATGACGGTTAGAATTGATACAACACAGCAGTCATCACTCATGGAAGACGGTTAGAATTGATACAACACACCAGTCATCACTAATAGATGACCGTTAGAATTGATACAACACACCAGTCATCACTAATAGATGACGGTTAGAATTGATACAACACACCAGTCATCACTCATGGAAGACGGTTAGAATTGATACAACACACCAGTCATTCCTAGTAGATGACGGTTAGAATTGATACAACACACCAGTCATCACTCATGGAAGACGGTTAGAATTGATACAACACAGCAGTCATCACTCATGGAAGACGGTTAGAATTGATACAACACACCAGTCATCACTCATGGAAGACGGTTAGAATTGATACAGCACACCAGTCATTCCTAGTAGATGACGGTTAGAATTGATACAACACACCAGTCATCACTAATAGATGACGGTTAGAATTGATACAACACACCAGTCATTCCTAGTAGATGACGGTTAGAATTGATACAACACACCAGTCATTCCTAGTAGATGACGGTTAGAATTGATACAACACAGCAGTCATCACTCATGGAAGACGGTTAGAATTGATACAACACACCAGTCATTCCTAGTAGATGACGGTTAGAATTGATACAACACACCAGTCATCACTAATAGATGACGGTTAGAATTGATACAACACACCAGTCATCACTAATAGATGACGGTTAGAATTGATACAACACACCAGTCATCACTAATAGATGACGGTTAGAATTGATACAACACAGCAGTCATCACTCATGGAAGACGGTTAGAATTGATACAACACACCAGTCATTCCTAGTAGATGACGGTTAGAATTGATACAACACACCAGTCATCACTAATAGATGACGGTTAGAATTGATACAACACACCAGTCATCACTAATGGAAGACGGTTAGAATTGATACAACACAGCAGTCATCACTCATGGAAGACGGTTAGAATTGATACAGCACACCAGTCATTCCTAGTAGATGACGGTTAGAATTGATACAACACACCAGTCATCACTCATGGAAGACGGTTAGAATTGATACAACACAGCAGTCATCACTCATGGAAGACGGTTAGAATTGATACAACACACCAGTCATCACTAATGGATGACGGTTAGAATTGATACAGCACACCAGTCATTCCTAGTAGATGACGGTTAGAATTGATACAACACACCAGTCATCACTCATGGAAGACGGTTAGAATTGATACAACACACCAGTCATCACTCATGGAAGACGGTTAGAATTGATACAACACAGCAGTCATCACTAATAGATGACGGTTAGAATTGATACAACACACCAGTCATTCCTAGTAGATGACGGTTAGAGTTGATACAACACACCAGTCATCACTCATGGAAGACGGTTAGAATTGATACAACACAGCAGTCATCACTAATGGATGACGGTTAGAATTGATACAACACAGCAATCATCACTCATGGAAGACGGTTCATCCAAGAGGAGTCCTCATTGAGGACGGTGGTAGGGGCACCAGTCATTCATGAGGACGATGTTCAACTAAATCATGAAATTGCGCTATTAAATCGATTGATGCGGCGAGCGCTTTGTGCCCGAACACCTGCTTCCGCGTCTTCGCGTACACGCCGTCGTTGCCTAGTGCGGCCCTCTCGCTACGACGAAAGCGATGCCCTTTGGATTGCTTCACTCAACACCTAGCGCCGATCTAATTCGGAGCAAGGCGTATCGTACTCGATTTCAGCATTGTAATAACTTCGTCCCTTCGCAGTAGTCATTACATGTCTAATCGAGCATGAAAAATTATGAAAATGTCACTGTCAGCACGCAAACCCTTGTGTTTTTGTGACGCCTGTCCCCGAATCTAGCCTAGCCTAGGCTAGGTCTTCCCGGACCTTGTAGTTGTTATTGTTGTTACTTTCCTTATCCGTTCTTTGCACACTTATGCCAGTTGCGTTGTATCCCGATGATGAGGAGTCAGTTGAAGGGGCTCGGAACCAATCACATGGTGCATCATCCGAGAAAGCCCTGGATGCTGATACTCCCATCTCTGCGAACTTTTCTTCTGATTTGTTGAAGAGCGCTCTGAAGCGAGCTGCTCGCAAGACATACTCTGTTTCTTGGGCTGAGACTTTGAGTAATGCTTCTAAACAGTCTTGTCTACAACTGGCTGAAACACTGCTGGGTTGTCGCAGCAAGTCTCCTTGCTGGACCTACTTGAACTTTGTGAACTGTGAGGGCCGCCCCTTGGGCAGTGGCGTCCTCGCGGTGTGTAAGGCTTGGGGGATCAAAGCTCATACTGATGCCCCCAGAGAATTGGGCTTCCACATTGACAGAATCGACAAGCCGAAATCGTGGTCTTGGAGTGTGTATAAGCGGAAGGTTGAGATGTGTGTCCAAGCTGTTGAGGGGTCTGCCAGCCCTTTATGTATTCTACTCTATGCTGCTACTCTCCCAAGATATGTAGTGGCTCAACTGAAGGAAATGCTGGTAGAGGAAGTAAGGTGTGCTGATGATCACAACAAGGTCAACACCGACTCGCCCCTACTGAACTGGCAGAAGGTCCAAGATCCCACCGACAATGACGATGTCAACGAGGAGTATCTGAAAACTATTCAAGAACTTTACACTGGTTGGATCTCCTGCTGTGATAAGATCGTTGACAAGGTCGAGAAGCTGATGCTAGAAGACGATTCACGACGTGAAGATT
The DNA here is from genome assembly GCA_013115135.1 of Perkinsus olseni. Taxonomy (NCBI): domain Eukaryota; phylum Perkinsozoa; order Perkinsida; family Perkinsidae; genus Perkinsus; species Perkinsus olseni. The sequence goes on along the minus strand of JABANP010000711.1, from coordinate 18,126 downwards.
CTAACCCCGTGGTCCTGTTACGTCGCTGGTGTAATATTCCTTCCCGTGGTGGGAAGATGGAGCTCGGTAAGATAATCGAGGAAGAGAGCTATTTACACGGACGATTATCTACCGTCTGTACTGGTCATGTTACAATATCCTGGAAGGCCCGTATCGAATTATATAAGCTCACTCTTCAAAACTACCCCCGTTTCCGAGAGAAGGATACTGCTTTCGCTTGCTTTGTGGGAAGCTTAAGTGACGTTTCGGCCAACATCAAGGACACACAGGATCTAGCACGTGCCGTACAACGACTTGCTGATTCTTCTGGTTGCTCCACTGTTGATGAGTACCTTGGCTTCACCCAGGCCGAGGATACGCATGGTGCCGGTAAGAAGCGAGGGCTCTCCTCTCCTTCTTCCGATGAACATCGATCTCATACTGATGGTAAGAGACAGCGCTTTGAGCAATCGAAAGCTCCACAGAAGGAGCTGGCTAGCGCCAAGCTGGGTTTGCCAGCAGAAGTAGTTAAGAGCCGGTTTGAAGCTGGTGTCTGTCTGGGTTGCGGGCAATCCGGACACAGAGTTCGGGATTGCAAAAACCCGGTGAGAGGCTCATCGGGAGTTACTGTTTCTTCTGCTTCCGCCTATTCTGATCGCGGTGTTGCGTTGATGAGTTTGAGTGCCTCCAGTATGAGCGCCCTATTGACAGCTCCAGTGAAGCTTATAAACACAAACTCATCTTCGGAACAATACATAGCGGCCCTTGCTGGGTTTGACACAATGTCATCCGTCAATCTGATCGATTCCGATGTCACCACTAGAGTGGAGTGTGAGCTGGTCAGTGAGACAAACACAGTCCGGACCATACAGGGAAATGTCACCGCGATAGCGCGCACTAGACTGAGAGTGTGCCTAGGAGGTTACTCTGCGGACCTATCCTTTGCAGTGGTAGAAAATCTACCGGCTGTTCAAGTGTTGATTGGTCGACCCTGGCTGAGCGAGCTTGGGGTAAATGTAAGTTTACCCGAATTCGCGACCACTACCACCCCACGGGGCGACATCTTTTCGTCACTGTCCTCCCAGATCCAAGGAGCTAAAGAGGCTCTGATCGGGAGACTGGACAAGCCCCAGCGATTGCCAGGAGCCAATCGATACTATGGTAGAATACGCCGTCTACGTGCGCCTGGATCCTCGGAGGAACCTGACCACCCTGACCACCCTGACCAGACTATGGCGTACGAGGTCTGGTGGGACTCCGCTGTGAGCCACAAGAACTCACAGAGGTCGGAGAGACCCAGCGTGCCGGTCGACTTTAGTGTACCTCTGATAAATAAGCTCACTGAAGCGCAACAAGCCCAGTTCCGCTCCGAACTGCAAACCTTCATTGATAACGGGTGGTGGAAAGAGGTGCCAGTAAGGGGAGTCAAAGCAGAATGGGAACAGTCGCAATTGTGTGACGAACCGCTTTCTCCCCTTCGTCATCCTGCAGTCTCCTTCCCAATAATACAGAAGGCCCACAAATCCACACGTTGTCGATTGGTTACTGATTGCCGCTATTGCAATACCTTCCTGCCCCCTGCCTCGTACGAGGGATGGGGAGTGACGGACTGCATTGCCTACATAAGAGCCAACTGGAAGGACTCCTTCTCCCTTGCCTTTTTGGATTTGTCGAAAGCATTTTATAAGGTACACTTGGGAGAAGGAGCGAGACTGTTAATCCTGTCAGACGGCCGCGCTTTCGAGTGCGGCCGTCTGGCGTTTGGCCTGACACACGGACCGGCCAGCCTAGCTGGCCAGGTCAGAGAATTGTTGAATGCAAGTCTCACTGGATTGCTGGGCCGCCCTGTCCACTGTACCAGCACTCGCGAATATGTCAGTCTGGTCCCCGGACTGATGATCCTACCATACTACGATGATATCATTTTGTGCGGCCTTCCCAACTTGTGCCACCGTATGGCATCGATCATGACCAGTATAGCTCCGCTGTTAGGGGCGAACTTCCCAAGGGAAAAAACTGATTGGGTTGAACCGTCGGGCGACGCTGTGCGTCACCTGGGCTGTCTCTGGTCGCGATCTGAAGACGGAGGCCTCTGCATTCAGTGCCTCCCCCCCGACGAAGACCGCTCGTCGGTTAGTAGCCCCGTATCGCGGCGGCGAATATTCCAAATTGCGGGAGCGCTGTACGATGGGGTTCGTCTCCATCCAATCACCCGATACGTAGCCGACAAACTACGTCGCTGGGGTGGACGCAGCCCTTACGGCAACACCCGTAAAGGGTGGGACTCCCAGTGGGTAATCTCTGACTCCTGCCGTAAGAACCTCAACAAATTGATAGCCGCGGGCCAATCAGACGACTTCGGCAATTGCCGACATTCGTCAGTTCCAACCCACCATCGCTACATCCTCGGTTTCTGTGATGCGAGCGAATCTGGCTGGGCCTTTCTTGTGTACACGGGCTCAGCTATCCCGAAAGGTAGCGCCCCGGACCTCTCTGCCTCCAATCCCGCCTTCCACCTTTTGGAAGCCCATGCTGGTGAGTGGAGCGACTCAAATGCGTCGTCCAAGTGGCACATCAATCGTAAAGAGGCGCACACCCTGAGCCGCTGCCTGCAATGTGTCTACGACTGGTTAGGGCGTTTCCTGGACGCCCGCGACCGCTTCGACACGGCGGTTGTTTTCTGTGATAATATTTCTGCCCTATCATGGGCCCTTGAAACTAGTAAACCCTCGCGCAGCTACGACCGTACTGCGCTCGAGAGGCTGAGCCGGTCGCTCAATGACTTACGGGAACAGATCTCTCGAGACTACCGATTACCGATTGATTTGTACCACATATCTGGTTTGCATAATTATTTGGCGGACTACTTATCGCGCCACCCAGCCTTGGAGCTTGACCTGCCACCGCTCGGGAATTCTGTCTCCCAGGACGGACCTTACAATCTCCCTCCGGCGGAGTCGAATACCCAGAACCTTATTGAGTCCCCCCTCACATTCTTAGTAGTTAGTGCTGCTGATGAATGCGCTACTGTCTTTGATAGGGGATCCTCGCACAAATTTGCGGACCTCGAGCCCATTGATATCTGTGCCTCGCCCCAATCTCTACACTCTGGTATATCCCTCCTGACCACTGAGCCTGACCCCTTGGGTGACACCTCTGATCCGTCACAGAGTCCTTCTGTATCTGACACCCTACGAGGCGTAGCCGATATGACTGAGGACGATGTTTTACTCCACGTAAAGGAAGTACTACAGGATCCTCGTCAACTCGCTGATGTCGATATCGGTGGAGTCCCCGTCAGCGAAATACTGTCTAGCCTTGGGGCCTCACCTGCCGCGTGTTCTGTCAATTCGTCCTTGCGCTATCGATATAGACAGGAAGCCAGTACGATTGGCGACGATCCCTTGGGCGCATTGCGGCGGTCATCTTGTATCTGCAACTACATCTCGTTCAACAGGTAATACCACTCCTCTCCCTACACATAAGGATGCACAGTTGATGGTGGAACCAGCGTATCGTCCTCGCTCTCCCACTTCCTTCAGTTTGCACTCCGGGAAGCCCTCCGCGAACATCGAAGCTCCGAGGCAATTACGTATGTCAAATACAACCTCGTTAACCTTAAGAGACATCAACTTCTAGCGAAGCCTCGCCCTATTGTCTATTGTCTATCTCTCAATAGACGCCAGAAGCGACACGAATGATTGGACAGAAGATACCGCATCCAGTCACTAATGGTCGTGCCAACGGACAATCTCGACGACATCCAGATTTCGGCCAGCCCGCTAAGCGTAGCGGAGCAGGAGATCGCACGGGAGGGGATGATACCGACGGTAGACAAGGAACGTAAAGAAAATGCGCCAACTAGGGGTCGAACCTACGGCCTCTACGTCGAATAATCACACGACCCAGCAAAGCCCAGCATATTTCGCCGTGCTTCTGTCCTGCGGTTTGTCTGTTGTGTTAATCCCGACCCTCCCTAGACGTTACTACCAAATACACCTGGCTCTCTCCTCGTCCCAAATCCCCTTCACCAACCTTCAAATTCAACCTTCTCTCATCAAAATCAAACTGAGCAACAACCAGTTCGACCCCTGGCTGGCCCCTCCCCGACAGCCCCACCTGTATCGAGTACCCAGCCAATTTCTCCCACAGAGTTTTCCTTCCCGCGCGACAGTCTCTCGCCAGCTCCCCAATCTCATCATCTTCGAACCAGAATTTTCTCCTGCAACTTTTCTTGCAGCTCCCAGACGTATCTTCGCACAGCGAGGATTTTCGGCCGACCTTGGGAGTCGATCGCTGGGTCCGCCGGGGGGAACCCTTCGTTCCTGAACGCAATTCCCTCACAACGATCGAATGAGAAGCCGCTGGGCTCACGTCTCGTTCCTTGGCGGCTCCCAAGACTTAGTCGTTTCCGAGCTTCGATCGCCGCTTTCCGTGGAGTGCACCGGCGAGACATTGAAGGAGGATGGGAATGAAAACTCGCAAGGGTATCTTAGGTCGATCATAGGTCGTAGCGAAATGAAGACACCACCCGGGTCCAGTCTCCGAGACGGCTCCTTGGTCGTCTCAGTTTTGCCAGAATGTGCCCTCTCCGAAGGAGTGGCAAAACCGTCAGGGTAAAGATTCACTTCGAGCCGAAAGAAGAAGACTCGACCCAGCTTTCGATCGGCGGAAAGGAAACGGCAAAGACTCTGCGCTGACCAACACGAATTGAGGAAATTGAAGTGAGAGCAAGAGTGCAAGATTCTCGGCCAATGGCCGATTCGTCTGTCTCTCCGCCACCGCTGAGAGCCCCTCAGTGTGATTGCGTATGTTAGTCGTCAGCGACGACTCGTCACGCGTACTTTTGCTCGGGCCGAGCTATGGCCGTTCTTTATCTGCCAACTCAGTGATGGGCCGTTAGAGGCCCGGCCCGGGTCGCCCTGACAAAGATGATCTGTCACAGATCCACTCGTAGTGGGTCTGCCGCACATCCACTTATCAACTTCACAGTCCATCCTTCAGCCCAGATCGCGATGAGCTCAGTCTCGAACGGAGGAAACATGAAACCGGACAGCCGAGCATCTACGCCAAATATGCCTCAGTAAGACAAAGTTCCACGGGCACGCCTGAAAGATTTGGGAATTCGACGTAATGCGGAGAGATCATACGAATGGGAATAAACCTTGAACAACACAGTAATAACGATCAATTCACAGCACATGCAGTACCGGTCAGTTATGTACCCAAGCAACAACGGCTAGGCTGCGAATATGAACCTTAGCCAGTGCCACTGTGTGTGCTATTGTGTGTGTCATCATCACGATAGACTATCGTCGATAGTAGTATCGGTTCTTGTACAGCTTGCTCTTAGTTGGTACTCGTCCATATCGGTGATCTGAGACCCAGATCCTGGGCCAGAGATCGCCGATGAGCCGGGAAGCATATTCCGTTGCCAACGCGAAGCGAATGCGTCTTACGGTCTGGAAACCTCAACTTAAGCCTCAAGACAGACCTCACTTGGGAAACATAGGAGTCCAGACAGTGTGGTTAATGTCGATTTGGTCGGAGCAAATTGGTTCAGCGGTCAAGCATCGCTTCTTGTCAAGAAGCGGGTCTACCGCTTCAAGAACTGCGGTAGACCAGTGATAGCGTATGGTCGTTCGCCCAGTCCTTTCATGTGTGACTCTGATTTGTGTGCATCTGTCCCCTACTATGCTATATTCTAGTGATTCAAAGTGAGTACTTCAGTGTTTCCTTTCTGTATGGACTATTAGAGTCTTATCTCTCGGTTTTTACTCCAGGATGTATTCTGGCTACGATATTGATGATGTTGAGTTGGACTATGGTGGTGAAAGTTCGGTTGGAGATAATATGGAAGCCATCAGTGCGGCTTATGAGGACGTTGACGAGGGCCATGTATCGGTAGACTCTAACATTGACCTGGGCGACTTTGACTCTCCATCTCACTCTAGAAGCTTTCACCAGGTTCGAATTCCAGCGGGACATTCACAATAAAGTTGCAGTTTTGAATACGAATGACGATCACGGGTCGAACCCGAGCAGAGGCATTTCTTCATCACAAATACACCTTTTCAATATCTAGTTCGACAATGGAGCCATCCGGTGCATGTTCGCCGAGGCGAGCGAAGTTGGATGTACGAATCTGAAACGGGAATATCTATTCCGCACGTTAAAATTCCCATGATGCAGAAGTTGGGAGTGTGAACAGCACGTGGTAGGGCTCTGACTGTGAAGTCTGCCTCTGTGGCCAGACTTCTATTTATTTCCTCGATTGCATCGTCAGAGCCGCACCAAATCACGGTTGGTGCCTACCACTACTGTTCAGTAGGGTACCAGAAAGTCTCTGGTCTCTGGCAGAGACCACCTGACTCTGTGTCCACAACGGACCAAGGCAGCGGCCTCTGGGGCCTATTTCAAAATTCTCCTTAAAGAAGCATTCTTGAGCTTCTTACGCGTGAAACCGCCAAATTTTGCCTGGTGCCCTACCTCCACATCCAGGGTGCGGAGGGCTGGGTTCAGCTCACATCCGCGCGTACAACCATTGGTGATTCTACAGTTTCTTATGCTTACAGTCCACTAGCTCTAGCGTTATTGAAGCACCTCGTAGCAGGCTCCACGCACATTTCCTCTGCTTGTGTGAATTTCACTCCCGCTGATCCTCCTGTGGGAGGATGGCTACCAAGAACCTTCAACTCCGTGGTGGGACTTTCGAATTCGCACGTTAATCCTTCGTAAGTTCAATTTCGACACGATGGGACTTCCAATTTCGAAATAAGGAACTTCAAATTCACATTCGACCCTTCAATATTCGTGGCTGGTCCTTGGAACTTTCATTTTCCCGCCTCTGGGAAATTTAACTTCGCCAATGCCATGTCAAATACGAAGGAAGCTACAGCAGAAAGGTGTTTCAAACACCTTTCTGCAGTAGCTTCCTGTTGTTGGAAAAACAACAGGAAGTTTCAAACACCTTTCTGCAGTAGCTTCCTGTTGTTGGAAAAACAACAGGAAGTTTCAAACACCGCGTTTGCTCATATTGTTGTGTGCCGCAGCAGCAGCAGCCGGCTGTTTCCTTGATCAAGGTTTTGAACGGGCGATATGATCACCTCTGTGGGCCCATTGGGGAAAATGCAGCATCTCCATGTGAACCTCATCAACAACTGAGCATGCGATGGGTAACTTACTCAGAGTGAGAGTCCAAGTTTAGGTAAAATAGCTGATCGATAAGCGAGTGCCTATTCTCGTCGGGAATTTCCCGAGCAGTTATCCTTAAGCAGTTTTCCCGAGTACTATAGAAACCACAACTCGTTGAAAGATGGAAACTACATGCCAATTGTCTGAGATATGTGCTTTAACTTGGGTGTCACATTACTATCAGTACTACTGCCTGAGGCTTTCTAGAGCTGATATTCGCTCACACGTAGTCATATCGGCCTTCTACACAAGTGAAGAAATGATTTCTTAGAAATCATGTCGTCGCTGTACCGATCCTATTCCATGTCTGCATCGGATTCTTGGCCACGATTCCCTGAGATAACGAGTCAGTAACTGATGTTCTCCAGTTGCCGGAGCGGGTAGGCATGTGCCAATTTATCATTCAGCTGATGGGGCGATAACAGATTGCCTCATATTATTACCTGGTATGCGACGTCCGGCATTACGCGGGCGATATCTATCTAGAGCTGGGCCTCTGCGGAGACGAAGGACGACCTCTACGGGCGGCCCTTAACTGGCGTGTTCCCGGATGATACCTGGAGTATTCACGAGTCGAGCCTGTGATTCGTAGTAGACCATTTAAACGACAGCCGACTTGCATCCAAGAGCTGCTTCACTAACCTGATTTGCGTTCCTATGATGATCTCGACCCCATAACCGTGTCCACAACGACCCCAATCTCTCCATTCCTTGCAAGTGCAGACTATCTCTGTTTCGGACGCAGTCAAGAGGTTGAACCTATAGTAGCGAGCCAGAACCTCGTCTAAGGGCATATCTTGACCTACGAAAGGAATAATTTCTCAGCGGGTCGGAGTCGGAAATTGTTTAAGGAATCACCTTCGCGAGGGAATTCTGAAAGTAACAATCCTCTCAAATAAGTGTCGATGTCAGCATTAGTGGCTTCTGGGAGTGGATGAGGGTAGATCCTTCGCGAATCGACGAGGAAGTAACGAACGCCCGCATCATTAGTCCGCCTCCCCATTAGTTCATTTACGTTTGTGGTAACCTAAGAGCATTCATCTAGTTGATTGAATCAACTTATTGTTCCTAAGATAGAAGAGCAGGTGAATCACCTGAGGTGATAGCTCGACGGACGCCTGGAATGCTCACCTCTTTTAGCGAATCATTCGAGACTAACCGAGTTCCCTTCAGCATCATTTGCGTTTGATATTCCACCACGTCGATCGTCTCAGGGCGACGCACGAAATGTTGCGGACTGCTATGTCTTAGAGACCGAAGAATCTGCGCGGAGATCGACAGAAAGTACAGTTTGACCGCTGCTCCATTAGAACTATACCTCCAAAATCCTCTCGACGAAAATTGACAGCGGCATATTATTGCGGCCCAACATGCGAGTTACGTTCCGATGGAATGCTTCGACAATGTTGTTCAGAACCTACGGGGGGATTGTTCCCATGTTATCGAAGAGTTCACACCCAAACTCACCTGAGTGCCCTGTAGTCCTGTACTCGTTAAAAGCAATATTAGGAAAGCCATACCGCTCGAAATCTAACGTGTACCGTAGATAGTTCGCTCCACTCGGGTGCTCTTCTTCAACTTCGTGGATTAAAGCAATGGCGAGGGAGGAAGTAGAGGTTGTCGGTAGGACTGGCGTGCAAGGCATACTTGAGATGCTCTACCTGAAACGAGTCCACGCTCTCTGTAGTTCTAGCCACTCCCCTGTGATCGGGGAGCGGATCCGGCAATTCGAGTCAGATTCTACAGGCTTTGGCATTACCATGGCGGCATCAACGCCGAATTTCGATCTGTTGTCCTTAATATTCTTCGAGAAGTGATAGTAGCAACGTGCTGAATTAGGGAATAGCGGTAAACGCATCCAGGGACTCTCTCACCATTCCTTTTCCCAGGTAAGAGAGCTTCGCAGGCCCTTAAAGCTCCTTGATGCGCGTCATGGACACAGAGGCTTGTTGAATCATTCAAGCCCCGCTCCCCATCAGTGAAAAATCTCACGAGGTTGTCCAGCTCAGCTAACAGGTGCTCGTATGCGGACTGACATTCTTCATCGATTATTGCCAGCATGAAAGGCACGAATGTATGGCGGCATTCGTTGCGAGCCGCGTCGAACCTGTCCGAAAGCTACTCAAATAAATGAACGCGTATCATTTGCGCACGGACGCTACTAACCATATCCTGGTGGTTCCAATCCAAGCCACCTTCAAGCTTCCGAGAATTATTCGGTTCTGGGCATCCATGTAAATAGGAAAGCCATCACCATGGGATTCGAGGAACCAATGCAACGACGAGAGCATACCTTCATACAACGAAATCGTGAAGAGCGTTTGTCTCCGAGACGAGGAAGCTCGGATTTCGAACTCAGTCACCATCTACTACGCGGTCAGTGTCCAACCGCCACTTACCTGCACTAGTCAACAAACTTGCGAAGTGTTCTTCCTCCCAGAATCCACCAAGGAAGATACACTCCTCTTCAATCGGCTCTCGTTGCTTGACATGTTGCAAGATCGCGTCCGTGACGCGAAATCTACTAAATGCCATTTCCAGCTCGAAGAAATTAGTTACATGACGGGTGCCTGCTCTTCCGCGTCTATGAAGTGAGGAGATCATACTCTGGACCTGAAAGCTGCACGTCGGACGCAGCCCCAGAGGAGGAAAAAGCTAGCGCAGGCAAGTTGGCTTCTTCCGCCCGAATCATCTACACTGAGTGTGAATTCCCTTACTTGAGTGCGATTTATCATCCCTCTATATCCAGGGAAAGTGGATGATAGATGACTAACTATGGTACTAGCCGATACCCCCTGCCTCGCTTCTCGTATGATGAGTTCCGTAATCTCTCGAGGATGATTTGCCCGCATACGGTGCCTATCCTCGGCAGCGTGTGCACCTGAAACCCGGGCGGAGATATTCTCTCATTCACGTGCTGCGGTAGACTTCACCACTCACCATGCTGATAGACGAACACTTCCGCTCCAATGAGAATTAACTTGTATTGCCTCTGACATCCTTCGTGTAGGGCGCACCTGTATCGTGCTTCGTTATAGTCCGGCCGTGTTGCGATATTCACAACTCCGAAACCGAGCTGCATGCGCGCTAATGCCGTTTCGAATGGATTCCCATGTCCAGGCTGGATACGAAAGCGGTTGGTCAATTCCCAAGGAAGCGCGCCAGGCATTGAATAGATGGTCAACAAAAAACTAGTATCTGAGAATCCTTAGTATGTTGTGACTGACAGTCGCACTGTAACTAGCACACTAATTATTCTATATCATAAACAAACGCCCTCAATCCCTCACCCTCCCATTATTATTCTCCCCTTAATTCGGGTTTAATTAACCACTATTCAACTCACGTAACCGTCGCTCGGTTGCATGAACTGAAACTCATGATAAACTGTTAGAATTGATACAACACACCAGTCATCACTCATGGAAGACGGTTAGAATTGATACAGCACACCAGTCATTCCTAGTAGAGTCATTCCTAGTAGATGACGGTTAGAATTGATACAACACACCAGTCATCACTAATAGATGACGGTTAGAATTGATACAACACACCAGTCATTCCTAGTAGATGACGGTTAGAATTGATACAACACACCAGTCATTCCTAGTAGATGACGGTTAGAATTGATACAACACACCAGTCATTCCTAGTAGATGACGGTTAGAATTGATACAACACAGCAGTCATCACTCATGGAAGACGGTTAGAATTGATACAACACACCAGTCATCACTAATAGATGACCGTTAGAATTGATACAACACACCAGTCATCACTAATAGATGACGGTTAGAATTGATACAACACACCAGTCATCACTCATGGAAGACGGTTAGAATTGATACAACACACCAGTCATTCCTAGTAGATGACGGTTAGAATTGATACAACACACCAGTCATCACTCATGGAAGACGGTTAGAATTGATACAACACAGCAGTCATCACTCATGGAAGACGGTTAGAATTGATACAACACACCAGTCATCACTCATGGAAGACGGTTAGAATTGATACAGCACACCAGTCATTCCTAGTAGATGACGGTTAGAATTGATACAACACACCAGTCATCACTAATAGATGACGGTTAGAATTGATACAACACACCAGTCATTCCTAGTAGATGACGGTTAGAATTGATACAACACACCAGTCATTCCTAGTAGATGACGGTTAGAATTGATACAACACACCAGTCATTCCTAGTAGATGACGGTTAGAATTGATACAACACAGCAGTCATCACTCATGGAAGACGGTTAGAATTGATACAACACACCAGTCATTCCTAGTAGATGACGGTTAGAATTGATACAACACACCAGTCATCACTAATAGATGACGGTTAGAATTGATACAACACACCAGTCATCACTAATAGATGACGGTTAGAATTGATACAACACAGCAGTCATCACTCATGGAAGACGGTTAGAATTGATACAACACACCAGTCATTCCTAGTAGATGACGGTTAGAATTGATACAACACACCAGTCATCACTAATAGATGACGGTTAGAATTGATACAACACACCAGTCATCACTAATGGAAGACGGTTAGAATTGATACAACACAGCAGTCATCACTCATGGAAGACGGTTAGAATTGATACAGCACACCAGTCATTCCTAGTAGATGACGGTTAGAATTGATACAACACACCAGTCATCACTCATGGAAGACGGTTAGAATTGATACAACACAGCAGTCATCACTCATGGAAGACGGTTAGAATTGATACAACACACCAGTCATCACTAATGGATGACGGTTAGAATTGATACAGCACACCAGTCATTCCTAGTAGATGACGGTTAGAATTGATACAACACACCAGTCATTCCTAGTAGATGACGGTTAGAATTGATACAACACACCAGTCATCACTCATGGAAGACGGTTAGAATTGATACAACACACCAGTCATCACTCATGGAAGACGGTTAGAATTGATACAACACAGCAGTCATCACTAATAGATGACGGTTAGAATTGATACAACACACCAGTCATTCCTAGTAGATGACGGTTAGAGTTGATACAACACACCAGTCATCACTCATGGAAGACGGTTAGAATTGATACAACACAGCAGTCATCACTAATGGATGACGGTTAGAATTGATACAACACAGCAATCATCACTCATGGAAGACGGTTCATCCAAGAGGAGTCCTCATTGAGGACGGTGGTAGGGAGCACCAGTCATTCATGAGGACGATGTTCAACTAAATCATGAAATTGCGCTATTAAATCGATTGATGCGGCGAGCGCTTTGTGCCCGAACACCTGCTTCCGCGTCTTCGCGTACACGCCGTCGTTGCCTAGTGCGGCCCTCTCGCTACGACGAAAGCGATGCCCTTTGGATTGCTTCACTCAACACCTAGCGCCGATCTAATTCGGAGCAAGGCGTATCGTACTCGATTTCAGCATTGTAATAACTTCGTCCCTTCGCAGTAGTCATTACATGTCTAATCGAGCATGAAAAATTATGAAAATGTCACTGTCAGCACGCAAACCCTTGTGTTTTTGTGACGCCTGTCCCCGAATCTAGCCTAGCCTAGGCTAGGTCTTCCCGGACCTTGTAGTTGTTATTGTTGTTACTTTCCTTATCCGTTCTTTGCACACTTATGCCAGTTGCGTTGTATCCCGATGATGAGGAGTCAGTTGAAGGGGCTCGGAACCAATCACATGGTGCATCATCCGAGAAAGCCCTGGATGCTGATACTCCCATCTCTGCGAACTTTTCTTCTGATTTGTTGAAGAGCGCTCTGAAGCGAGCTGCTCGCAAGACATACTCTGTTTCTTGGGCTGAGACTTTGAGTAATGCTTCTAAACAGTCTTGTCTACAACTGGCTGAAACACTGCTGGGTTGTCGCAGCAAGTCTCCTTGCTGGACCTACTTGAACTTTGTGAACTGTGAGGGCCGCCCCCTTGGGCAGTGGCGTCCTCGCGGTGTGTAAGGCTTGGGGGATCAAAGCTCATACTGATGCCCCCAGAGAATTGGGCTTCCACATTGACAGAATCGACAAGCCGAAATCGTGGTCTTGGAGTGTGTATAAGCGGAAGGTTGAGATGTGTGTCCAAGCTGTTGAGGGGTCTGCCAGCCCTTTATGTATTCTACTCTATGCTGCTACTCTCCCAAGATATGTAGTGGCTCAACTGGAAGGAAATGCTGGTAGAGGAAGTAAGGTGTGCTGATGATCACAACAAGGTCAACACCGACTCGCCCCTACTGAACTGGCAGAAGGTCCAAGATCCCACCGACAATGACGATGTCAACGAGGAGTATCTGAAAACTATTCAAGAACTTTACACTGGTTGGATCTCCTGCTGTGATAAGATCGTTGACAAGGTCGAGAAGCTGATGCTAGAAGACGATTCACGACGTGAAGATTCTAACCCCGTGGTCCTGTTACGTCGCTGGTGTAATATTCCTTCCCGTGGTGGGAAGATGGAGCTCGGTAAGATAATCGAGGAAGAGAGCTATTTACACGGACGATTATCTACCGTCTGTACTGGTCATGTTACAATATCCTGGAAGGCCCGTATCGAATTATATAAGCTCACTCTTCAAAACTACCCCCGTTTCCGAGAGAAGGATACTGCTTTCGCTTGCTTTGTGGGAAGCTTAAGTGACGTTTCGGCCAACATCAAGGACACACAGGATCTAGCACGTGCCGTACAACGACTTGCTGATTCTTCTGGTTGCTCCACTGTTGATGAGTACCTTGGCTTCACCCAGGCCGAGGATACGCATGGTGCCGGTAAGAAGCGAGGGCTCTCCTCTCCTTCTTCCGATGAACATCGATCTCATACTGATGGTAAGAGACAGCGCTTTGAGCAATCGAAAGCTCCACAGAAGGAGCTGGCTAGCGCCAAGCTGGGTTTGCCAGCAGAAGTAGTTAAGAGCCGGTTTTGAAGCTGGTGTCTGTCTGGGTTGCGGGCAATCCGGACACAGAGTTCGGGATTGCAAAAACCCGGTGAGAGGCTCATCGGGAGTTACTGTTTCTTCTGCTTCCGCCTATTCTGATCGCGGTGTTGCGTTGATGAGTTTGAGTGCCTCCAGTATGAGCGCCCTATTGACAGCTCCAGTGAAGCTTATAAACACAAACTCATCTTCGGAACAATACATAGCGGCCCTTGCTGGGTTTGACACAATGTCATCCGTCAATCTGATCGATTCCGATGTCACCACTAGAGTGGAGTGTGAGCTGGTCAGTGAGACAAACACAGTCCGGACCATACAGGGAAATGTCACCGCGATAGCGCACTAGACTGAGAGTGTGCCTAGGGAGGTTACTCTGCGGACCTATCCTTTGCAGTGGTAGAAAATCTACCGGCTGTTCAAGTGTTGATTGGTCGACCCTGGCTGAGCGAGCTTGGGGTAAATGTAAGTTTACCCGAATTCGCGACCACTACCACCCCACGGGGCGACATCTTTTCGTCACTGTCCTCCCAGATCCAAGGAGCTAAAGAGGCTCTGATCGGGAGACTGGACAAGCCCCAGCGATTGCCAGGAGCCAATCGATACTATGGTAGAATACGCCGTCTACGTGCGCCTGGATCCTCGGAGGAACCTGACCACCCTGACCACCCTGACCAGACTATGGCGTACGAGGTCTGGTGGGACTCCGCTGTGAGCCACAAGAACTCACAGAGGTCGGAGAGACCCAGCGTGCCGGTCGACTTTAGTGTACCTCTGATAAATAAGCTCACTGAAGCGCAACAAGCCCAGTTCCGCTCCGAACTGCAAACCTTCATTGATAACGGGTGGTGGAAAGAGGTGCCAGTAAGGGGGAGTCAAAGCAGAATGGGAACAGTCGCAATTGTGTGACGAACCGCTTTCTCCCCTTCGTCATCCTGCAGTCTCCTTCCCAATAATACAGAAGGCCCACAAATCCACACGTTGTCGATTGGTTACTGATTGCCGCTATTGCAATACCTTCCTGCCCCCTGCCTCGTACGAGGGATGGGGAGTGACGAACTGCATTGCCTACATAAGAGCCAACTGGAAGGACTCCTTCTCCCTTGCCTTTTTGGATTTGTCGAAAGCATTTTATAAGGTACACTTGGGAGAAGGAGCGAGACTATTAATCCTGTCAGACGGCCGCGCTTTCGAGTGCGGCCGTCTGGCGTTTAACCTGACACACGGACCGGCCAGCCTAGCTGGCCAGGTCAGAGAATTGTTGAATGCAAGTCTCACTGGATTGCTGGGCCGCCCTGTCCACTGTACCAGCACTCGCGAATATGTCAGTCTGGTCCCCGGACTGATGATCCTACCATACTACGATGATATCATTTTGTGCGGCCTTCCCAACTTGTGCCACCGTATGGCATCGATCATGACCAGTATAGCTCCGCTGTTAGGGGCGAACTTCCCAAGGGAAAAAACTGATTGGGTTGAACCGTCGGGCGACGCTGTGCGTCACCTGGGCTGTCTCTGGTCGCGATCTGAAGACGGAGGCCTCTGCATTCAGTGCCTCCCCCGACGAAGACCGCTCGTCGGTTAGTAGCCCGTATCGCGGCGGCGAATATTCCAAATTGCGGGAGCGCTGTACGATGGGGTTCGTCTCCATCCAATCACCCGATACGTAGCCGACAAACTACGTCGCTGGGGTGGACGCAGCCCTTACGGCAACACCCGTAAAGGGTGGGACTCCCAGTGGGTAATCTCTGACTCCTGCCGTAAGAACCTCAACAAATTGATAGCCGCGGGCCAATCAGACGACTTCGGCAATTGCCGACATTCGTCAGTTCCAACCCACCATCGCTACATCCTCGGTTTCTGTGATGCGAGCGAATCTGGCTGGAGCCTTTCTTGTATTACACGGGCTCAGCTATCCCGAAAGGTAGCGCCCCGGACCTCTCTGCCTCCAATCCCGCCTTCCACCTTTTGGAAGCCCATGCTGGTGAGTGGAGCGACTCAAATACGTCGTCCAAGTGGCACATCAATCGTAAAGAGGCGCACACCCTGAGCCGCTGCCTGCAATGTGTCTACGACTGGTTAGGGCGTTTCCTGGACGCCCGCGACCGCTTCGACACGGCGGTTGTTTTCTGTGATAATATTTCTGCCCTATCATGGGCCCTTGAAACTAGTAAACCCTCGCGCAGCTACGACCGTACTGCGCTCGAGAACTGAGCCGGTCGCTCAATGACTTACGGAACAGATCTCTCGAGACTACCGATTACCGATTGATTTGTACCACATATCTGGTTTGCATAATTATTTGGCGGACTACTTATCGCGCCACCCAGCCTTGGGCTTGACCTGCCACCGCTCGGGAATTCTGTCTCCCAGGACGGACCTTACAATCTCCCTCCGGCGGAGTCGAATACAGAACCTTATTGAGTCCCCCTCACATTCTTAGTAGTTAGTGCTGCTGATGAATGCGCTACTGTCTTTGATAGGGGATCCTCGCACAAATTTGCGAACCTCGAGCCCATTGATATCTGTGCCTCGCCCCAATCTCTACACTCTGGTATATCCCTCCTGACCACTGAGCCTGACCCCTTGGGTGACACCTCTGATCCGTCACAGAGTCCTTCTGTATCTGACACCCTACGAGGCGTAGCCGATATGACTGAGGACGATGTTTTACTCCACGTAAAGGGAAGTACTACAGGATCCTCGTCAACTCGCTGATGTCGATATCCGGTGGAGTCCCCGTCAGCGAAATACTGTCTAGCCTTGGGGCCTCACCTGCCGCGTGTTCTGTCAATTCGTCCTTGCGCGCGGACAACCTCCGTGAAAGGTTCGGCCCATGGACCGTATTTTTCGCTGGGAGGACGACGTCGGCCTACTTTCATATCTGACCCTCTTGAAAAAAAATCCCCGCTGGCGAATTTTTCCTGCCTGATCGCCGGAGTCGCCTGTGGGCGATTTATCAATCCCACGACCATCCCTTCCGTGGAATTCACCAAGGAGCGTTGCAGCTCTGCATGCCCCTCCGTCACCCAACAGAGGGGCGGCGTTCTGCGGTCTGGGCCTACGATTGTGGCGGATATCACTCGATTCATTAAGGGCTGTAAGACATGTCAAAATGGATCGTCACTCATGATCTTCAGAACACTCAACCACTAGTCCGTCGCCGCTGGAGGGCAGGTCTCGAGTACGTTCAGCTGGATTTCATGAAACTCCGCGGCTCTGAGTCGCCAGGTTCTTCCTTACTCTCGAACGAGTACTACTGTGCGCTGATAGATGAGGGTACTCATGTCCTGCGCATCGTCCCTACGAAGTCCACTTCTGTACAGGACGCGGTAAGCGGCGTTCTGGACTGGATCGGGACTTATGGCCCTCCCACGGATGATCCACTGTGATTCGGGCCGCGAGCCACATCTCCCGAATTCGATCAGTTCCTACGCTCCGAATAGCTCTCCAACTTGGGATAGCTAAGCGGCCGGAAATGCCAAGGCCTTGTTGAGCGACCATCGGCGAAATTAAAAAGATCTGCCGTTTGTCCCACAGACTTCCCCTATGGGCTGCCGCCCAAGCTGCCGTCACTGTACATAATAACGCCTTGATATCCGGTAATGCCGCCTGCACGCCAAACGAGCTGGCCCTTGGCCTGGCATGCCCCTTTAGATCTGCCCATTACCGAGAATGATGGCGGGAGCTCCACCCTGTCCATCGCGGCGGGGCTTCACGACTACGTCAGCGAGGCTTATTCAGCTTCGCCTCCGTCGCTCAGAGGAAGCCTTCAATGCCGAATTGAGGGTCAGTTGCTTCCACGTCCCCGCGCTTCAGTTTCGAGCCTGGGGACTCGGTCAAATCTGAGCCGACTTGTTAATGGCAAGAGGAGATCCGGGCCCCTTTTACGGTCACCCGGCGGACCCGTCGAACTCCTTTCTGTACCCATATCGGTGGACCGTCTGGACTCCAGCGTCTGTGGAGCCAGCTTACTCTCTCATCACGATGTGGGCCGGAGCGAGAAACCCATGAT